>CM040190.1:77596277-77611277 GCA_022606455.1 Callitettix versicolor
TCCATAAAAAGTTTTATTTCATGTCAATGGATTGAAAAGAAAATAAGTTCTGAATTTCGTTGTACTAATTTAATTTTCTGAACCACAATTAGTTTGAAGATTTGTTAACAAATATCTTGTTCTGTTTAAAAATAAATAAATACGCGAACCTAGCTTAGATATTATTTACTCTAGTTATAGTAAAAGGTCAATTTTATATTAATTCGTAATGATCAGCTGATTTAATAGAACAGCTGATAGACTATATTACAGGTTATGTTGTTAAAAACTAGCATTATTAACAACAGTTATTATAAACATTTATATTAATTTCGAATTATAAACGGTTACAACGTGCACGTGTTCTTCAATTAAGGAAAAATACCGAAACCAAAGCAACGCAACGTTTTCATATAACGCTTGTACTTTTATCGAAAAGGAGGAAGAAAAAGAAAGAGTCAGAAATAGAGACGAAATTCATTTGCTCTTTCGTTACGTATTTGCGTTACATTAAAAAGGTTCCAAACACTTTTCCCTATTCGCTCCTCTCGCCAAAGCTAATTCGCTTCCAAAGTAACTACGTTTGGCATATTTTAACAGGCCGAATCAAAACAGCGCCCATTCAAATCTAAAAAAATATAATTTTTTTCCTTTGAAAATATTTTTTAAATCGTAATCAGCTTAATACCTGCATAAGTGACACTTTTAATTTCAAAATGATAATTCACGCCAATTTTTTTTAAAACTGGTACAAAAATCGACTTTGATACTTCGACAAATTTGTTACCGGTCAGTGTATATAAGAAAATCAAAACGCTTTATCATATAGTAATCAGCGATAAAATTTACATTAGTTGGCATTCAAACATTTTAAATTCCTTGAATATAAACCAAACAACAAGCAAGGTTCATTTTCTTATTGTCAATGTAGCCTAAAAATATTAAAATTCTAATTATGCTGATTTTAAAACTGATTGCGATATTTTCAACAAAAGTTAAAACGATATTGTTAGAAATTCGCTACCATCACGTCAGCATGGCAGGATGTTGTTATTGAAGACGGTTTCTAATTTAAAGCTGAAGTGTTCTTCGGGCGGACGCAGCGGCGCGTGTAACTTTTAACAGTCAATTCAAGTTTTTGCTATAAAGTTAAATTTACGTATTGGAGAAACAGCTGTTTCGGGTTATTTAGGGGCAAGTTTGTCGATATCTGGGCGTAATGCAAGTTTTAAAGTGTATATAGCCTATGCTAAACCCCCTGAATCGTGAACTGTAACTTAGGATTGTAGGCTGGTTCTTACCATGATTAACAGCATACAGAAACGCGCTAGTATATTTATTAATTCAAACAATGAATTATGGAAAAGAATATTGAAATAATTTAAAAAAAAACAACAGAATGTTAGGAATGTAATTATTAATAATTTAATAATACATTTGGTTTAACAGATAATATTTTATTGTTTATATCTCTTCTAAAGTTGAAGACAATTTTGATCACTTCTTTTTCCTATGAAGTTATTTATAGGTTTAAAGACCATATGTTCTTTATAATAAAAGTAATAATGTTGCTAAGCCCTAATCATCGTACTTGGAAGGGTAGGAAGCCTAACCAGTTACTTTAATAACATTATGTGAAACCATCATAGTAAGACCCAGACAGGGGACTGAGCATCGATTTTGACATAAAGAACAAGTTTGATATTGTCGTTATGTTGTTGGTGTGATTCAAACTTGGTCAAGGTCGTTACAGAACCGGTTTCGTTGGTGTCCATTCATAATCTTAAGACATTCATAAAGTGGTTGTCTTACATTTCCTTGAAAATCAAATTCCACCAACGCGATCAGCGTTAAATATCTTTTCATTAAAATTTTAAAAATATATTCAATTGTACTTCATCGCTGGTCGCGAGAGTTAAATCAAATTTTCAAAATGATTCTAGGCTTCGCTTTCTTATATTTTAAAAAATGTGTGAAATTCTTTAATTTGTGCGTATTAAATTTATTGTTTATGGTAAAAAAATTGAAAATTTGCCTCCAACACGTCAACAAGCAACTGTGTGCCGAGGTAAGAAACTCAGCTTTGGGGGTGCACCTTGTTTCTTTTACACGACAAAACTCTGAAACTCCACATCACGCTGTCTAGAGGATAGCATATATAACCAATTTTTATTTTGAATAAACATTTAATTATTTTTTGTAATAAATTATTAATACTCGTGTTTTTTTTTATTAAAATGTTTTGCTAATAAAAGTAGTGTTAATTGGTTTACGTTTTAACGCAAACGATTTGTTTGGTTCTTTCCAATGCAACGATTACGTGAATACGAATAGTGAAAATAAAACAAATATATTACGTTATAATATTTTATACTTTCATTATTGTAGTAAAAAGCCGCCTTGGTGGCCTAGTTGATAGTGTACTGGGCTTTCACCCCGAGGACCCGGGTTCGATTCTCGGCAGGGCTTAGCATTTTCATACGCTATAAATCATCCCATCGTTTGCATTAGCCCAAGTGTGCACAATAATCGAACGTTCAAAAAAAAAAAAAATTTTTTTTTACATGGTGGTATGCAAATTTTTACGGACAATGCGAGTTTCGAACCTGCTTACGCTAAACGCGCTATACTGTCCAAGAATAGCGCCTTAGGGGACAGGTTATTTGTCAGGCCTAAATTGGAATTAGATTTATATAAAAAGTTTATAAAATCGGCCGAGTAACACATGATTTAATCTACATAAAAAACATTATGGTCCTACACTAAGAAAACCTTGTTGGACGAATCAAACATTTTTATTGTAAAAAATAAAGTCTCACTAATACGTTATTGTCTACACTTCAGTTTATCGATATATTTCCGTTTGATTCGTGTGTCAAATAACACTCTACAATGTCTTAATAAAGACAATTTGACTGTTAGTTAAATGAACACTAATTAATTGCCAACTCTTGCCACGGAAGTCGTGTGTTATAATAGTCATACAGTTATGTCTTTAAAGAGTTTTATTTGTTTCCATTACACAATGTTATGAATGCTTTATTTTAAATCATTCATATCTCCTACCTTTTATCCACTTATCGTGGATTTGGTAACCGATCTGATCCCATGACCTGCCTTATTGATCTCAAATTTTCCAGTGCCGCGACACAAGTGTTAAAATAAGAGCGCAGTGCGTGCGCGCTCGCGTGTGTCAGACTGAAATATAGCGCTGTACAGCCTACTTACTATTGTTGTTATACATTAGGTATGTAGAACACGTAGTTATTGATTGTACAGAATGTCGGCAGCATTGATTGTGTTAGGCTATCTGTTCAATATTCCTTAGTCCGGGTAGTAATGTTACAAGACACGTTGCCCGTTAATTTAGAAGAGGTTTTAATGTGAAAATTTAGGCACTTTGCTGTAGTTATTGTGTGTAACAGTGTCCTTAAGAAATTGTGTTGTTTACACGCACGCACACACACACACACGCACGCATTCACGCACACACACTGTTCGTACAAGTATTTCTTGAAACATATCGCAGATGCCTGATAAGATTTTCGTGACACATCGGAACAAGGATTCTTCTAGAAACAGTGAAAGTTGTGTTGACATTTTATTTCTTTTTATAAATATGTTAACTGGCTGAATTAATCTGGTCCAAAGCTTCTTAAAAGTTTTTGGTATGCAAATTAAAAGTTTTAATGTCCAAAGTTTTTGTAGAATTAAAGAATAATCAGTAGTAAGTAAACAGATACATGTGTATTTATAGTAAAAAAAGTGTATTTTACTTGAATACACACACACACACACACACGTATATACACGTGTATATATATATATATATATATATATATACATACACGAATAGTGAAAATAAAACAAATATATTACGTTATAATATTTTATACTTTCATTATTGTAGTAAAAAGCCGCCTTGGTGGCCTAGTTGATAGTGTAATGGGCTTTCACCCCGAGGACCCGGGTTCGATTCCCGGCCAGGGCTTGGCATTTTCATACGCTATAAATCATCCCATCGTCTGCATTAGCCCAAGTGTGCACAATAGTAGGACGTTAAAAAAAAATTATATATATATATATATATATATATATATATATATATATGTGTGTGTGTGTGTGTGTGTGTGTGTGTGTGTGTGTGTGTGTGTGTGTGCGCGCGTGTGCGTGCGTGTGTGTGCGTGTGCGCGCGCGTGTGTTGTGTTGTGTATGTGTGCGTGCGCGCGTGAGCGCGTGCGTGTGTTGTGTTGTATGCGCGCGCGTGTGTGTTGTGTTGTGTATATGTGTGTGTGTGTGTGTGTGTGTGTGTGTGTGTGTGTGTGTGTGTGTGTGTGTGTGTGTGTGTGTGTGTGTGTGTGTGTGTGTGTGTGTGTGTGTGTGTGTGTGTGTGTGTGTGTGTGCGCGCGCGCGCGTGTGTAAAAACTGATAACTCAGAGTAGTATTACAAGTTTGGAAAAGTTATGATTCTGGAAAAAACGAAAGAAAATACCATGGCCACTTTAGAAATTTTTCTCGTTTCACTTGCAAGCCATGCATTTAACTTAATTTATCATGAATTCTGAATGTTATGAATTTCCTTTTTTAAATAAAATCTGAACGTTTTAAACTCTAATTGAAGCAGATTTTTATGATTATTATGATGTTGCAATCACGTTTAAGAAAAAGTGCAATATAAACAAAAATAATTGTTGAATTCCGCTTCTATCACGTCAGCGAGATGTCAACTGCCATGTGTCATCAGGTTCCCGATAAAAATACAAGTGCCGTTTAAATTAACTTATTGTTATGGAAAATATCATTGCCTGATTTCCCTGTTTCTTTTATCAATTAAAACAAAATTACTATGTATGCGTGACAGTTTAGTGCAATTGGCCACGGTCTGCCGGATTACTATTTTGAGTTACTTTGGTATCTAATTTTACCTAATTTACCAACTTCAGTACGAATTATTTTGTAAAGGAAAACACATTCCTAATCAGGGTTGTCACTTTTTTATGTAACAGAAATAATTATTCTCATCTACTTATTTATTCTATATGTTTTCTTAAGTTTGGACCTAAGTTTAGTTCAACAAAACTGCCCCCTTTTTGGTAATTTGCCAACTTACCGTTTACACGCTGTGGTTATATCTCCTTTTTCTCAGTTATTTAATCGCCGTCCACTTTGCCCATGCTTGGTGTTAATTCAATAAATAAGTCAGGCGGCACAATTGATAATCAAACAGAATAACATTTGTTCCAATTACAAAGGTTGTTTTAAATTAATTGAATCACTCGGGTGAACTCAACTTGGCGAAGTTTGTGCAGTAGTATGTTCTATGTTTCGGACTTTTTGTTTTAAGGCATTTATTTGTAACACAATGTTTTAGTGACGTAGTATATCGTACAAGAAGGCTGCTTTTGGAATGAATAAAGGAATTCCTACGTTTACTGTTGCTACCTTTTGGAGATCCATTGTGCTCCCTTTCTATATTCCTGAGTTGCTCATTTACGATGCCCTCTCAAGGCCTACTTGTTTTATAAAGTCTAGAATTTGGAAAGGATTTAAAATAGATAACCTGCCTATTTCTAATTGGTAACTTCCCAGTTCGTTATTGAGGGGGTTGTAGACGCTTGCTTTGTTAATTCCTTTTTTATTCCCTCCCTTTTCTCTTGACTTTTATCACGAAAGACGTGCTCCATTTTCCCAGTGATGCGTAGGATACACTGGGAGGTCGCCAGATACCGGTGTTATTCACTCCGTCAGCACGAGTAGTTCTGTACTTTAAAGTTAGCTAAGCTACGTAGTACAAACGTTTTTGCGTTTGTTTCAGCTTTACGCTGACTTGAACAATATCTTACTGGTAAATACCTTTCAAAGTTCGCTGACTTGGAGAGTATCTTATTGTCATATTTTAAAATCTTTATATAAAACTAAAATGTTAGCAAAATTAAAAAAAAACAATTAAAAGATAGACAAAATTTCCTGTTTTTGTTGACATATCTAGACGTAAATTAAAAAAAACATACAAAGTCAAACATAAATCAGCAAATAAAGTCACATTTACCAGATATATACATGAAATGCCTCATACTTTCGTCTGCTGCTTCTAGACGAGGTAGGTCGGGTTTGTTGTAAGAAATCGTTTTGTTTTTTGTTGTATTTTTTTATTTACTTCCAATCTGTAAGTCTTTATTGTAAATTTGCTATACTGATTTCAGTTATGTATCTTCATCATGAAAAAAATTTCAACAAAACATGATGAACGAATTTTTTTGAAAGTAGGAATGAACATTTCAATTGGATTTCTTGGTTGAACTTCGGCGATGGTAACCTTAACGGTTTTTCGCCGGAAAACCCAAAAATCTTGGTTCAACTGGATTATATCTACGATTTTAATGACTTTTCTTTTGGTAAGTTTGCCTATAAAAAAATTGTCGCAATAATTACAACTGATATCGTGAAAATATTGTTTAAAAACAAGTTTGAAATAGAATTTTCTTGATAAATTACGAACACGTGTCCAAAGATATTGGCGAACGAAACTTACATACCTGATTTCATCAAAACCAGTGAATGTTTTAGTCTTAGCCATGTACGAGGTATGTATGTGTCCTGATCATTTATGGTTTCAACAAAATAAATTCAAAAAATAATCGAATTTTCATTGGAAAACAAGCTATTGGATCGACACTATCACCCCGGATCCGGAAATCAGCTTTGACCCTGAACTCTATCACACACACACACACACACACGCGCGCGCACGCGCACGCACACGCACGCACGTACACGCACGCACACAATCCTTACTTTTGCCAGTTAGATTAATGAGGGCGAGAGATAAGCGGCATAAGGAAATCTTACCGCAGTATCTCCAGCATTGGCTTAATCAGCTGATTAATCGATTTTTGAGTAATTAGATCTGTTGTACGGTTTCCGTCTGTAGATAAGGAATAGCAAACGTGTTCCAATTAAACTTCTTTAAATAGTTCAGCCCAGTCGGAAAAGTACGCACGAATATAAATATTTTAAGCATTGGTTTTCTTTATTATAAAAATAATTAATTTTTTATATATAGATACTCGTATATACTTATTTGAAATTATATAATTATGCTGTCATTAATTTTCTTAACGACATTTAATTTATTTTAACGGATTAATATTTTCTGAAAAACGTCCGTTAATTTTACGAAACCAGTAAATCAATTCCATTTTAAAATCGATATGCCGACTTAAATAAGTTATAGTCTTGTTATAGCCCAGCCCAAAACCCAGCATCGGTCGGAATAAAAGTTTTATCGTGTAATCAGCTTAAAGAACTCCAAGATAAACCTTATAGACAGTTCTTTGTTTATATTTCTTTTGTTTTAGTCCTGCTTCCCACCCACACATATCCTATGTAGTTGGGATTCAATTTCCTATCAACGCATTTAAAGTCGCTGCACGCAGCTGGCTCGCCGACGTTATGGGAGCTACTCAGCGTTGATATATGCATAAATTAGCATTTTAAACTCTTAAATAACATTAAAAATACGAAAACGAACCCCGACCGACGACAAATTCAACGTTTATTTTTAACGGATTTTAAAAATTCAAAATAAAAATATATAAAGTTATTAACGCTGATTGCGTACAATGTTGAAATCATATTTTCAAAAACGTTTGAACAGTAATTAATTTTTACAGATTGCGTTTATTTTGAAAAAGTCAGACGTTTAGGTTATACAAATATGACAGTGATCTGTTGACATAAACAAACAATACCTGGTGGAGTGTTTTCCTTAGACTCTTAATTGTAATTAAAGTGATGCGGAAACCACAAATAACAAAACACAAAGTTAAATTATATTTCATCTTGAATTTTACTGCTAACTGCTAGTGTATATCGATTAAATGAAAGTCTGTCAAGAGGCCTAATTAAAGACTAATATTCTTAAATTATAACAAATATCAGAAAACCCTATCAAGATAAACACACACACACACACACACACACACACACACACACACACACACACACACACACACACACACACACACACACACACACACACACACACACACACACACACACACACACACACACACACACACACACACACACACACACACACACACACACACACACACACACACACACACACACACACACACACACACACACACACACACACACACACACACACACACACACACACTAGTATAGTTAGAATCTGATCTCGTAAGAAACAAAGCATAGAGAATATAACTAAAAGTCCACGGGCAAAGAACAGAGTAATTGTAGTAACACGCCTTAATGAGAGTTGTGAACAGATCCATGCTGATACTGACAAAGGTAAAACATGGGAAAATTAAAAGCGGGACGTCGTTATTATCCTAACACAGAACTGAAGGACCTGAGGAATATCCAAGTTGGATAATTTATAGGCTATGAAAAATAAGATTTACCTGCATTGGGGTAAATCTGTTTACACCTGTCACGATAGTAAGTGTGTGTATATACACAAGAGTTTGAATTAACAACGTACCTTCGAGTTAAAAATTTCGGTTTATGATAAATCATTAAGTTTGCATTAAATACAAAAGTTAAATATTTATTGACATTTAACAAAATCTATTTATCCTAAACTCGATCGAATTTCACGCAAGTAGTTAAAATTTTTAACAAACTTACGTGTCGAGGTAAAATTACAGTCGATTTTTTTAAATTGAAAATAATTACTGAAGTGTTACCGCCTGAAATACAAATACAGTACAATTCTTAATTGTACAACTTTTTTTCGCAAAAGAAATATCTTAATATTGAAAGAACTGTTTTAAAACTCTTGAAACAATCTCTTTGCATCGCGCCGGATCTCTTACACAACAGCCGTGCCCGCAGTGCAAGGTTTATTGAGGCTGGGACAGGCAACACATATTTTTCCTGACATTTGTTTATATTTCTCTCAAATCAGTTTATTTGTACCGTACAAGTGGGAGGTTGTTATGAAACCCGCAGGAAGTCATGGCTTGAACGTATTTATAACGAAATGTCAAATTTACCCAGAATTGTCTTTCGGAAAATAAACGTGTCCGAGATATTTCGGTGATTTATTCTTTTATAGCTAAATAATATAATTTCAGCTATTACTTATCGGTTCCGGTGAAATGCGTGAAGAAATCAAAGTTCGGTTTTCTTTTATTTTCATTTATTTTTCTGTCGGCTTGCCTTTTAAATAAATACGCCGGCATTACATATAAAGACAAATATACAACACTCGTACTTATAATGATAGGATAAGAAAAGCGATGAGTTTTTAAAAGCACATTTCTATCGGAAGTGAGCAATAGCGGGGAGGGGGAAAAGAATTTCACAACCTAAGTGCTTTACTAAAACTTGGTCACTAGGATATCAAAAACTATTACTTATTTAGCCTACACAAAATTAAAATTTGTTTTGTCAAATAATGTAATTTTTAATTTTTGCAGTTTTAAGATTATTATTTTATTGTTGTTGTTATTTTAAGGTGAAAAGCACATTAAGGCTATTATTGCCTTCCTGAATGTAAGTGTGAGTGTAAAGTGTTAAAGTCGTAAGTGTAATATTGTAAGTGTAAGTGTGTGTTAGACTCGGGTACCGCGAGGGACGTCTAAATCCTCTCAATAGGTGCAGCTAGTCTGCACTCCCTGCTGGGGTTTAAGATTATGATATGTATTGTAGGATATAAGACTTACATAACATATATACACGTATTATGAATTATGTTTAATTGTATTTTGTTAAGGTTTAAAACAGATTTTGATTGTAAGTCTCGCCTTCGGTATCGCCACAGAGACATATTTCACATAATGTTTGCAGAACAGAGTTATTTACTCTGATTGAAATAGGTTGAAGATTTTGAAATGGCTTTTCGCGAGTAACAAAGTTATCCCAGCTTTTTATTATGCCAAATGTGATTACAATCTAATCAAAGTTGCGTCTTTATCGGCCTGTTTCCACAGTATAATTTTACCATAAGTTTTACAAAAAATAATCACGGCACGCAGCTGTCTTGCTAACCTCGTGGAAGAGAATTTAAAAAAATAGTTTTTTTATAAATTAAAAAATTTAAATTAATCAAATTAAGTTTTCTAATTTTAAAGGATTTTGAAATTTCAAAACGCTAATGTATGCAGTTTCTAATGCTGATTACGATTGTGAAATAAGGTTTAAAAAAATGTAAGAGAAAATAATTGTTAATTTTTAGATGTTAGAAATGACGGCCATTTTGAAACTTTTGAAAGGATAATAATACTTATTATTATGATAGTCTAAATAACGTATACTTTTAATAAATAAATAATATTTATTAAATAAAGTTCGGTTTCCTTTAATTTTCATTTATTTATCTGTCGGCTTGCCTTTTAAATAAATAAATATATAAATAAATAAATAAAATAATATTTTTTCATTTCTTACTACCCCAACTTACCTTAGATGCTAGCTTTATAAAATAATATGTTAATTAATAATTTTATTTCTCGCAATTATGCCACTGATCAAAATATAATGAGAACAGTAAGGGGCAGATTATGCAATCCCCTTCATGTATCAAGATTTCCTATCCAACGCCCCGATTTACAAAATTGTCTGTAAAACGAATAAAGCATTAACTATGCAGCCATAACGAGTGGAATATCGTGCGGTGCCTTGATTGTAAAATATTTTTAGTCCTTAATTCTCAAAAGTTTATTTAAATTTGTCTGAGCACTTATCACCTGAAACTGTAAGCATGGTCCTTCATGAGTTTACTTAGTTTTGCTATTACTACCCAAACGTTAATACATTATTTATAATTCAGAATATTTCCGAAATAAGTTATTTCCCTCAGGAATTATGTTCTCCTCCCATGTTATTTGTGAATAATAACGGATCTCCATATTATTTAAATGTAAGTAACTAAAAACGTATTGTTTATTGCTTTAAAAAAAAAAATTAAGTTAACTTTTATTTTAATTTCGTAAAATTTTATTGACAACTTTACGTAAATGCTGTTTTTATTGGAGCTTCCATCGTGCGCAGGGGGTGGAATAGACTAGCTGCACCTATTGAGAGGATTTAGACGTCCCTCGCGGTACCCGAGTCTAACACACACTTACACATACAACACTACACTTGCGACTTTAACACTCACACTTACATTTAGGGAGGCGATAATAGCCTCAATGTGCTTTTCGCCTTAAAACAAAAAAAATCCATCGTGTTAAAACCCTGACTCTACAAGGCTTAATTAAATATATGTTTTTCCTGGCTGGACTCGTTTTGTGTTTTCATGAAATTTATACATTTAAATGATGATTTATGCAGATTTATTAATTAATCGAAAGTGTAAAAAACTTTTTGACTTTTTTTATAGATTTGGAATGGAAGTGCCAGTCTGTTCAACAGACTTCACTGGGTAACAAGTTTGTTTAAGCTATTACACTAGTACAAAGTTTGACTTGTTACGAATGATTTGATTCAAATCGGACCAAACATTAACACACACACATACACGCGAGTACACACATACACACACACACAACATATTTGTGAAGTGTCACTTTATTACTTATTGTAATAAATAATATATATACATAAGACTCCCAACAACGAGACTTGCCAACAGAATCCTTAAGTATATACAAGGTGTCAAATCAACAACGTCGTGGATCGCACAAGTCAGACCTACATGACGCAGGAATAGACTCAACAGATGTTGAAGACAGGCGCGCATACAGAAGAAAGATGCTCGGTTGGAAGGTCCCAGAGAATGAAATCCCAAAGAGAGCAGAGGTAAAATGGACGGAGGAGCGGAAGAGGATCCATGGGGACAGGATGAAGGAGGTGTGGAGGATTAGAAGGAAGAAGACATGAGACGGAGTGCTTTGCGTGATCCAACAGGGTCTATGCGCAAATAATAATAATAATAATAATAATAATAATATATATATATATACACACACACACACACACACACACATATATATATATATATAAAGTGGTATTGAAGTCAGAATAGGCGTTCTTACGTCTGGGTTTCACCCGGATTTGTTGTAAGTAAAAAACGAACGATTCTATTAAATCTTAAAAACACGTTTTAACATTAATAAATGATTATTTATTATAAATTAATGTATAATATTACATGATATAAATAAATGAATACCGGATTTCCAGATTACTTTTGTAATTAATGTCCAGTAATACTGGTAACGTTGTTACTAATAGAGCGAGGATAAATTCACTGCAAATGGGCCGACGTTGTTATTATAACTAACATTGCTGTGTAACGTATACTCCAATAATAACTGCCGTATTGATTTTGTATTTATTTAGAGATGAGTGTAACATTATGTGCTTATATTACATAATGATCGGTTTTTTACTCCGGTTAATGTAATCAGTTGAATTAGAAAATTGCTTAAACACCTATTCCATTTTTTTACCGTTCTACTTGACTTGTGAAATCACCTAATAACTTAATAAATAAAGGGAAGTATTTTTAAAACTATAATAACGCACGTCACTGGAATTATAGTCCTTTGTTTGCTTGCCAGTCATTTCTTCCAGATAACGAGAATTATAAAGAAAAGGATTAGGAAATTTCGGACATATAATAAGCCTCCTAATTCAAGCAGTTGGAGAAAATTAGAAAAAAAAATGATGATTCAAAGAAATAAATAAAATTAAATAATAATTAATTAAATAAAAAATAAAAAAACATACCCTAAATTTCACCAGATTTTAAAATTAAAGATCGATTAGTTGAATTATATTGTAGGTCTAGTTTCTTGTTTGCTATTTTATTAATTTTCTCCTTAAAAATGGTTTCGAAACTCTCAAAACCTGCTCATGCTCAAAATCACAACACAACAGTTTGACAACAGTTTTTAATTAAAAAACACATCTGGTCAAGTTAAGAAAAAAAGGTTGTTCGGGTTATTTTATTAATATTAATTTTGTAAAATCTTGTTTGTTAAATTATACGCATTGATATCTGCCAGTTTAACATTAAACACTGTGACGGGCGGGGCGGGGAGGGGAGGGGAGGAAGCGTGATGACACTGTTTGGGACGGAACACCATACAATACAACTGTCACCATAGTGTTTATAACACCTCTGGTATCGCATCGCTGAGGAGGTGTTTTAAGTCCTCCTAAATTTACGTCCTACCTAAATTTATTTAAGTCCTACCTAAATGAACGTAGATTATGGACATTATTTCTCAACTAAGAATTAGATTTTTAACGAATTTCGGACATATATATAACATAAATTAGCTTCATAACTCAAACCATTGAAGTAAATTTCGAAAAACGATGATTCGAGGTAGTAAATATAAAAAAACAACCCCCAAAACAAAGCCTAAATATCACGCATTTTAAGTAAAAGGCAGATTTTGTTGAATTTCATTGTTGGTCTAGTTTGCTTTTTTAATATTTTTTAATTTTCTCCCCCAAAAAGGAATCTGCTCTAACAATTGTGTTAGAATTTTACTGAAATGTACTCCATAAATTATTAAAAAATCGCAGGCTCAGCTTCAAGAGCTATCAGAAACACTGAAACAATTTTTTTACGTTTTATTTTTGTTCGACGCACTGACTTCAGTTTTGGGTTTTAATAACGAGCGATTATTTACGGTTTTTGTACATATATTTCGAACCAGAGGTTTAGAAAGATATTTGAACATCAGAGAGTTTGTGCAACGTTTTTTCACCATTTATTTGCTACACGTTGTCGTTTACAGTATATTTCACTTAGGTTAACGTGTTTGCTGTTAATATTTAAATGTTAGAAATTACCACCATTTTGAAACTATTGAACGCATAATAATAAATTGACGGTAAAAGACGTTCTTCGTCTATTCATCCGATTGCTTAAATAACAAATACTAAATATTTTTAATAAATAAAAAATATTGTTATATTTCTTACTACCCGATATTACCATTTTAACATAAGCAAGATGTTATATAAATATTTTAATACATATTAATTAATTATTTAATTAATTTTAATAATTTTAATTTATCCTTCACACGTTTTGTTCGGGATGCTGGAAGACGCTCCGTCCGTCCGTGTCTGTCTATCGTCGGTAACTTATCTGTACTTGTCAACAATGTGACCGACTGCCGTAAAATTTAGCAGCAATGATAGGGATGCAAACCTAGAAAAAATATAGGGGTTGACGGTAAAAATCATTTAGTGTTAGTTAGAGGGTAAAATCACAAGGGAAAACATATTTTATTATTTTAATAGTTTGGTATATAATTGAAAACAGATATTGTCTTTCAGTGCGTATATTTTTTGCATACGCCTCGGTGGCCTAGTTGATAGCGTACTGGGCTTTCACCCCGAGGACCCGGGTTCGATTCCCGGCCAGGGCTTGGCATTAGCCCAAGTGTCCATAATAGTCGGACGTTAAAAAAAAAAAGTTTTTATATTGTAGAGCTGCCAGACCTCTCTAAAATATAGTTTTCTTTTCCCCTTCTAACTTCCACGTGTGATTCCGGAAAATCTCGAACACTAAAAAAAAATCTAGTTTAAAATAAAATAGAAAAGAGAATTTTGAAAATGTTTGATATGTATATTTTTGTATTTATGGATCTTAAAAAAACGTGTTTTCAAAAACTTTACCCATCGCAGTACGTTCAGAAGTAAGCGGAAGCTATTCAAAAGTTATTACATGTTTGGAAATCAAATACATTTCAATTTTACGCTTCAAACAGTAGCCTACAGTCCGTTCCTAGTCCTCGTCTCGGCAGTGCAGACGACACGTAAGTCTATGGTTAGTTCCGATTTATAACTCTTAAAAACAAAACACTCACGTTTACATTTCATAAATCGATATTAATTTATATATATATATTTTTTTTTTGGTGTTTAACGTACGACTATTGTACACACTTGGGCTAATGCAGACGATGGTATGATTTATAGCGTATGAAAATGCCAAGCCCTGGCCGGGAATCGAACCCGGGTCCTCGGGGTACGCTATCAACTAGGCCACCGAGGCGGCTCTATTAATTTATA
>CM040190.1:77613777-77876277 GCA_022606455.1 Callitettix versicolor
AAAGTCCTAAATAATAAGTATTTTCAAAAGTAATGATACTGCAACACGAATAAAAAAACACTATTTTACAATAAGAATATTTATTCTCTCGGCGAAGGGCAATTTATACAACTGACCTTTTTACAAAATTTGTTGCTAATTGGACAGATTTATGTCCAGAGCACAAAGCTAACATTCTTGCACAGTTTGTGTCTCTCGTTGCTACATTTAGAATGTCTATGGTTAGAATCCCATAGATTTATTATTAGGTTTATATATTTAGTTTATTAATATATATTATTAGTTTATATTAATTATAAAACTTATAATAAATAATATTAATTATTTATTATAAGTTTATTGTTAAGTCATACAAGGGATGATTTTGCCATATTTAACTTAAAGTTCTATTTACAGCATTATGATAATTGTTTTTGGTAGGTAAGGTATGAAAGTAGGACAAAATATAATAATTAATTTATATCCTTTTTAGTGTCGAATAATATTATTTCTTCCTCCTATGCAAACTAAATGCTTCATTTTGTGTTTGTAAATATTTTTTAAAAAACTTTGAAAATAGAGAATTTTGTAATTAAATATGATCACATCAATAATTTTAAATGTATACCAAACGTATATTAAAACTTAAAAATAAGTATTAATTATGATGTTTTGAAAATTTCGTTAATTGATTCAAAAATTTCATTTTACTATATGAATGGTGACAGTTTGTGTTCAGATACTTGCCTATAGGGCTTCGTGTTTATTGCATTTTGTAATTAAATTAAAACCAATTTCCTCTAAAATAAGACCGACTAGGAAATGTTATTTTTTTAAAGTGTATCAATCGTTATAACCATTAGAAAATTTAAACATACATATATTGTTTTTATTTCATTACACAAAATGATTAAAACACTTTGACAATCATTATTCTTAACTTATTAAATATACAAATAATTCTCATTTAATAATACGACTTTAATTTTTAGAAAGTTAATTCACATTTATTTAGAATTATTATAGAGCGTACCAGCTGTATAAACCAGGAACAATAAATAGATAAGCTGATTGGACAGTATTCACATACAATGGTTTTATCGTTATCATTATATTTTCATATGACCAGTGTTAAACTGTTTTTTTTAATAAAGCTAACTTTACTGATAGGAGCTCACCTGGATGGAATTTTTGAGCCCGGAAATAGTACACTTGAGCATTACACCAAAATGTTTTAGAGTCGTTTAAAAAAAAGGCATACATACAAAGATTTATCGTTTAATAATAGGAACAGAAAAGCGTTAAGGATTTAAAATTTTGTTTTTGTTTATATATACGGAATTTTACAACATACATGCTTCAATGAAATTTGGACACTAGGCGACCAAAAAATTGGTCTAAGATTAATATTTATCTAACATATACAAAACGTAAAAAAAGATTTTGTTTATAAAATCTGATTTTCTCAAAATTTTCTTTAACTATTAAATTTTGCCAAAATTTAAATACAAAATATAGGCCTTTCTATTTTTTTCGAATAATTCTGTATTGAAATTACAGAACAAAATTCAAAATTAACATAATTTATCAATAACGGTTAGTTAGAGTTTGCTAAAGTTTAGGACATGAGGTAGCTTTGGTCATTAACTGATACATTATAAAAAAAAGTTTTACTTTTAAATTTAATGTAGGTGGTAGCTTAACGTTTTTTAATGAAGTTATTAAAATGAGTCATTAATTAGGCCTAAACATCCACCCTCCTTAGTTTAATAGAAATATATAATTTAAACAACCATCCTGCTTAATTTAATATAAATATATAAATTATAGATGCACCATCGTTAGTTTAGATCTAGATCTTCACTTTGGTGAAGAAAGTAGCTTTTTTATAAAAGTAAAAAAAATGTATTACAAGTATTTGACAGTATAAAATCAAATTAAACGATTTTAAATATTCACTTCCACGAGAACGAAGAAGAGAACGTAAAACAGATAAAAGATCTTTTACAAAATTTAAATGATATAAATAATAAAATAAAGTTAAATTAATACCAGAAATTAATTAAATAAAAATATGGTAATATTAATATCAATAAAACAAAGATAAAGTATATTCTTATTATTCTATCACATTTTGAATTTGTTCAAATTTAAACTTTGATCTTAGCAAACATGTTTATGAACTAGACATAACGAAACATATAAATAAATCCGTAGAAAGTCTAGTGTTTCAACAGCAATAAGTTATACATAGGCTTAAAGTTTTATACATGTTTGTACTTACCGAAGTGTTGGTGGTGACACCACTTGTTGCTGAGGGGTGAACGGAGAAGCAACAGTGCTGTTATATATAATATCACCCTAACACTGCGCGCACTCCACTCCGCTCCACTCCCACTCCTTGCATCTCGTCTTATGTTACACCAGTTTATAATATTAATTGCTTACAAAATACTTTCTAGCGAATTTCCATTGGGTGAAATGAACTAAAGGCTCGTTTTACATTCACCTTAAAACGATCTGAAAAATAAATTGTTTTTAAGGAGTTTTCTATTATTTTACATATTTTTATATTTACTAACACCGAACACAATCTTTTTTTCAAAAAATACCACTCAACCTTTTCAAGACTGAGTAAACATAATGAGAAAACAAACTCAAAAGTAAATTTTATGTTTGGACATCAAAAACGTTTCAAAAAGCGTATTTTAATCTTACGCTGTAAGGAGTGCAGTCAGCATCGCGCCAATGCAGACGACCCAGTCTTGTTTTAAAACTAGACGCTTTCAAAAAATGTTCTTGATTATTTTAATTTTCTCTAAAGTCCACAATTGATGCCAGTATGAATAAAATGCAGTGTTAACGGAAATAACAGCATTATATACCACCTCCAGATCACTTCTTAACAAAAGTTAAAATTACATATGTATAGGCCTATATACATATAAATATTGTATCAGCATTCTAACGTTAGCGACTTTAATCCGATTTGTTCAAATTTGAACAAAAAATATTTAATTTGGTAATAGCATCGTCAAATTCGTTATCCACTAAAATTCTTTAAAAAATTCAAAATGAAGTAAACACACATACTTTTAGAAATGTATTTCTATCACTCCAGGAACAGCTGCCTGTCGCGATTAATCCAGTTGTTCTACTTTGTGCCTCAAGGCGGTCTGTTCACTTTAATACAACTTATGCCTCAAGGCGGTCTGTTCACCTTAATATAACTTATGCCTTAAGGCGATCTGTTCACCTTAATATAACTTATGCCTCAAGACGGTCTGTTCACTTTAATACAACTTATGCCTCAAGGCGGTCTGTTCACCTTAATACAACTTATGTCTCAAGGCGGTCTGTTCACCTTAATACAACTTATACCTCAAGACGATCTGTTTACTTTAATACAACTTATGCCTCAAGGCGGTCTGTTCACCTTAATACAACTTATACCTCAAAACGATCTGTTCACCTTAATACAACTTATGCCTCAAGGCGGTCTGTTCACCTTAATACAACTTATGCCTCAAGGCGGTCTGTTCACCTTAATACAACTTATACCTCAAAACGATCTGTTCACCTTAATACAACTTATGCCTCAAGGCGGTCTGTTCACCTTAATACAACTTATACCTCAAAACGATCTGTTCACCTTAATACAACTTATGCCTCAAGGCGGTCTGTTCACCTTAATACAACTTATACCTCAAGACGATCTGTTTACTTTAATACAACTTATGCCTCAAGGCGGTCTGTTCACCTTAATACAACTTATACCTCAAAACGATCTGTTCACCTTAATACAACTTATGCCTCAAGGCGGTCTGTTCACCTTAATACAACTTATGTCTCAAGACGATCTGTTCACCTTAATACAACTTATACCACAAGACGATCTGTTCACCTTAATACAATTTATGTCTCAAGACGATCTGTTCACCCTAATACAACTATGTCTCAGATGGGTACAACTTATGTCTCAAAGGTACAGGTTTTCTCTTCACCTTAATATGACTTATACCTCAATGTGGTCTGTTCACCTTAATATAACTTATACGTCAATGTGGTCTGTTGACCTTAATACATCTTATGCCTCAAAGCGATCTGTTCACTTGTGTCTCAAAGCGATTAGTCTCATAACACAATTGGTCTCTTCACCTAAATAACTTTGTCTGAAGCTTTCTTTTGAAATTAAATTAAATCTGTTTAGAATTATGGTACAGGTTTTATTGTTTTGAAGCACACTCTAATTGTAAGTAAAATCAAGGTTCTAATAACTTTCAAGTTTTTGTTTTGATTTAAAATAAGGACGAGTAAAATAAAAAATGCAGGAAGAGTTTAGGCCGGCGTCATGTTGTCGATGAAAGCAATCTACAAAAAGCTTTCAAATATTTAAGGCCTATCACGTTATCCACTTATCAAATAGAAGCTATTTGTCCCAAATATGGATGACAGTGTATCTTATAAGATTGGCGTTTATAATGTTTTGTTAGGCAAAATTATTTGTGTTTTTTATAGTACCAGTAATTTCCTTGCCAAATGCCAAATTTTCTGTGTTTTTCAGAGAGAAAGTGAAAACGTAGACATAAACAATAATGAGGCAGTTTTAAAGCAAATCATCAATTTCGATATATTTTTATAAAAATGTATTTATGTAAGCAGTGTGTTTGTTACATTTAGGACAGAAGCTCTCGAAAATAATTGATTTAACTTTAAAATCTAAATTGCAGGAATCCAAATAGCCGTTTAAAGTTGCACACAGCTTAGTCACAAAATTTATTTCGACGTAAACTTATTAATTTACACTTCGTGGAATAGAGCAAACACATTATCAGTTTTACACAGCCCATAAAGTCCGTTCAACCTACTTCTGGTTCCTTTATTTAATGATGTCGTAATGGAGAAATGAAGAAATATAGGGACAAGTGGGCGACAAAGATACGATGCCTGGGTATTACGGAGTAAAGCTGTAATTAAGTTAGGAGAAGTCAGAGTGCATTACAGATCTGTGAAACTAAACATCATTAGTATTGTTACGGCTGGCAACTTGAGACAGCCTTCCTTAGAGTACCAACTAAATAACAAACTTTCTCACATTAAGCTGAAGTCCTTTATTGGTAACTATAAATATTATAAAAACAGATTCATCAGATTGTGTTCAAACTTTGGCAATATATAACATACGCATTAGATATGTTCCATCCCGAAGTCCTTTCATCTATTTCAAAATAGTGCTTATTAAAATTAAAATCATAAAGGAATCTGAGATTTTGTGTTTTCAACTATTTCGAAAAAAACAAAGAGCTTCAAGATTATGTAGAAACTTTCGTACACTGAATTTTTCAGAAAATCCGGTTCAGAAGCTCCTTAATTTATCAAAATCGGTTATCATATTTTCATCATATGATTTCGTTCAAAAGGGCCACCGAAGTTCAACATTTCACTTGACTATTTAAAATCTTAAAAGAATAATAAATGGCTAACCTTACACCTTTTTTTGTAAATCCGGTTTCACAAAACCTAAACTGCTTTAAAATAAGCAAAAATTAACATTTTCAAATTTCTTTGGAAACCAAACTTTATTGGAGTGTTTAATAAAAAAATTACGTTTATTTTAAGACTAAAATTTTAAAATTCTTTGAAAATATGGAAAAATGCTTAACGGCTGTTGCAGTTTTTTTAATGCAACTCGAAAGTGCTAATGTGTGAAATGTTGCTATGATGGTGAAACGAGATTCCAAAGCTATTTGTCCTGCTGGCAGAGCTAACTTCAATACAATACTTTATGTAGAGAGGAATATCAGGAAGTCCCTTTATTTGTTCAAATATTTTATCAGCATAAACTCGAAGACAACAATTTAGAACAACAACTTTTAGGAATAAAATCAAACTTTAAAAAAATAGAGGATCACGAATGATGATTTTCTAAGGCAAATCAAGCGATGAAAATTATTTTAGTTGAACATGAGTGTTGATTATAAAATCTGGACTACAAATTTCAAAGAATCCAAAATATCGAAAGACGCTTTATTTCAACTAAAATAAAATTTGCGTCAGTTTATTTGTCTTAAAAAAATACTTTTCTATGACGTGTCTGAATTTAATTCCTTAAGATTTTGTTAAATTTCTGAATATCGTTGTTCTAAATTGTTTTCTTGAAATGTCCCTTTTAGTTGTAGTTGAAATGTCCCTTTTTAGTTGTTCAAACAGTTGAACAAATAAAGTCACTGCTTTGAAACAACAAATGAGAGGCTGCTTTCTTGAAATTTCTCTGTACACAAAGTCGCCTCTGTCTAAGAACAAAGAATTGGAAGAAAAACTACCGTGTTTTCCGAAGACCGTCTTTATTGTACTTAAAGGATCTATAATTGACCTGAATTCACCTGACCGTACTGGCACTGTGATAAGCAATATATGGTGATAGAACTTGCTAAACTGAAAGGAGAACTTAAATTAACAAACAGGGTTTTATAAATATCTGATATAACGATTATGATAAAAGTAATTTTTGGGTGGCTATCTACGAAAAATTGATAAAAAAGCGGTTAATCTCATAATTTGTTCAAATTTCGGAGAAGTGTAAAGATAAATACGCCTCGGGAGGACCATTTTTTTAAATCCTGGTCAGAAAGTTCTGAAGTTATTTAGTTGATTCTTGTACACACCCTTGTTCTGTTAAGGTATTTGTCAGCGTGTTAGTTGCCTGTTTAGGTTTACGTTAGACTGGAGACAGTACCAGGTCCTCTATAAAAATGTAACGAGGTCTTAACGTAAACTTCACTCATAAAGCCAACAATAATGTAAGAACTCTATTAGTGTTAGTGTCAAGGAACGTTATAAATTCCGTTTACTCTTGTTTCTTACATTTCAACGAAATTGGTCAAGCCATTCAGTCTGTAGAGTTTAAATGCCATAACATTTTTTGTCATTACTAATTCCAAATGTTGACGAAAATAAAATTATATTAAATGCACCCATCACTACCATACACTCAATATACGTGTGCTGGGATTGAAACAAGCGTATTGCATAACATTACTTAATACGTATTTACACAGAGCATACTGAAAATAGAATAGCATTTACTTTGTCTGTATTCCAAGTTTAAATTATAGATGTGACCTGGACTAATGACGCACCTTTGTTCTCGAATTTTAGCTTCGTATTTCCCAAATTGTTTGTAACCCTACAGTTATGCACGTTCGTTCACCTTTGTCATGTTACCTTAACACCCGATCTGTGCTCATGTCTTCCATCCAGTGTATTAATTATATTTACAATTTTAAAACACCAATCATTGATAATTACTAGCAAATTTACATTGGTAAGACCCAGGCCCTTGAAATGAGCACCGATCCTGACCTCTGAAAATGCTCTAAATCATTTCTTCAGGGGTCGTTAAACACACACACACACACACACACACACACACACACACACACACACACACACACACACACACACACACACACACACACACACACACACACACACACACACACACACACACACACACACACACACACACACACACACATATATATATATATATATTACATTTGGTTCGATTTGATACAAACTTATTACTCAGCAAACTTTGTTAAACAGTTTCAAAATTGCGGCCATTTTTAATATTTAAAATTTAACTTTTTTTTGTCTGAAATTATTCTGAAAATCTAATTTCACCGTCGTAATAAACGTTAAAACTATATAAATTAACATTATGAATTTCAAAATCTGTCGATAAAATAGAAGGCAATTATTTTAAAGTATTTGATGTAATAGCAGTGCTAATAACAACAGTACTGAATGGATTTGTATTGAGTTTTATTTGAATTTCTTATTTGTTTTCTTAAAGTTTTTCACAAAAAAAAGTTTTTACAACAAAATATAAACATTGAAATTGAACGCAATGAAGAATGAACGAAAGTATGTTAAGTCTAATTATGACTATTAAGTGGCTTCATGTGTATTCTACAAAACAACTGCTGTATTGAAATTAATGAATTACGGGTAAAATGTGTTAAATTATATTAAATTGTGGCCTAAATTGCATGTAGACTGTGCACAGTTTCAGAATAATCAATTACGAGGAAATGCCTCAAAATTTGATTTTAAAATTTTAAAGAAAATATTCAAACAGAAATTACGAGCAAAGAGATACGTGCTTTCTCAAAAATCGGATGTATTTTACTAAAATTTTTGTTCGTGCACGAAGAATCAATTAATTTTCAAGTAAAATAAATAATCAATTTAAAATACATTGTATTTGTAATATATTTTGTTTGTAATTACATTCAGAGTCCAGATGATACATGCACGCCACAATATGTGGATATCGTGTACAATATAGATCCGAGATGCACGCAAAGATATGAAAATAAAATATTGATGTAATATTAAACTGCTTCGACAATGTTGTGAGAAGATACGGTCTGAATCCAGTTTTATTGTAACCGGCAATTGTTTTGAAGTTGAGCGCATCCCAAAGTCCATCAGAAATATTAGAAGTGCAAAACTGGTAGTTAGTTTGTAGCTACTCCCGTGTCCCTAGGGACTGAAGTAGTGTTTGTATCCGTGAGCCGTGAAATTCCTCTTTGTTTGCCAGATGCAAGTGATGATTGTGGTGTTGGTATTTCGAATGCTTTCCTGGTCCATTAAACAACAATTAAAGTTTTATATGCATCTGTGTGTGTGCGCTTGTTGATATAAGCATAGAATACAAACGCAATTGCTGCAGGAAACTTGCTTATTTCCTTTACATCGAGACAACACAGTTACTTCCGCAAGCTGCGTGATTCTTTTCCCAGCAACTATGTAGCCTATAGCGTGTTTACACGCGCACTTGTGTAGGTACTAAACCCTTAGTTTAACCTCTCAAAGCTTATTTTTGTTGTATTCTGGCGATGCCTGATATAGGCGTACACAAAACAAAGGGAAACAATAGTTAGCTTTTCACGCCTCTTTGTTTTTAATTAAACGTCAGCTTATTTATTTTATTGGTTTTTGAATTTAAAATGGAATGTGAAGTATCACAAAAAAACTCTAAATATAATTAAAAGTTAATCATATTTTTCAGTGAGAGACAGACGTCGACAATAACCGAAAATTAAATAAAAAAGAAACCCATGTTACTATAAGCTGTTTACCGCCAAATTGTGGCTGATGAACAAGGTATCAAAACATTTCCAGCATTATTGTGTTCTAATAATTAATTAAAGTGAATTATGGAAAAAGTAGTAATAAGCCATGCAGTTCTCTATTTACTTTATAGGTTTCCGCAGGGGGTGCAGACTAGCACTTATTGAGAGGAATTAAACGTCCCTCGCGGTACCCGAGTCTAACACACACTTACATTTACAACACTACACTTACGACTTTAATACTTTATACTCACATTTACATTTAGGGAGGCGATAATAGCCTTAATGTGCTTTTAGCCTTAAAATAACACAAAAATATTGTATAGATTTGTTTGGCGGCAGATTCTTTTAGAGTACTTTGCGGCGGCATATTGTAACGTAAAGTTAAAGCAAATACAGGACCCATTCTATTTCACGTCGGACACTGATATGAGAGAGGCAGAGAGGCAGCCTGGTCTCCGAGGCACAAACACTGATTAATTCTTGCAATAAATATCGCAAGTAAACTGCTTGGTATTTGAAGATTAAAATAGTGGTGTGTGTGTTGTGTGTGTGTGTGTGTGTGTGTGTGTGTGTGTGTGTGTGTGTGTGTGTGTGTGTGTGTGTGTGTGTGTGTGTGTGTGTGTGTGTGTGTGTGTGTGTGTGTGTGTGTGTGTGTGTGTGTGTGTGTGTGTGTGTGTGTGTGTGTATTTGAGTGTTGTGTGTGTGTATGTGTGTATATATATATATATATATATATATATATATATATATATATATATATATATATATATATATATATAATGGTATATTTTGCTCGTTGCAAGTCTCATGAATTAAATTAATTATAAATAAATTTTACTTGAGTTTTCGCCCGGGATCGAACTGGAGACCTTGCGCGTGTAAAGCAAGCGTGATAACCACGGAAACTACAAAGAAGTTTGACCTAAGTAAATATATGAAATGAATCGTTAATTTAATTTTCGTATTGCTAGTTATAATATAAAATCAGTTGTTTTATATCAGTTCGTAACGATCATCTGATTTCATTAAACAGGTGACAGACTATAGTAAGTTTTACGTTATGTCGTGTTTTCGAACAAATTATCGTAATTAAAATAAAAAAGAAAGACAAAACAGATAAATGATTTTTATTTTTGGTTTAATAACAGATATTTTAAATGTAATGGCGAGTGTGTTACGATTACCTTTGATTCTCATTAAAACATTTGCTCAGTTTGGCTTCTCATTATTCTTCCCTGTCTTGCACTGTCAATAAAAACGGTCACACATTTCTGAAATCCAATCTATCAATTCTTGTCGTGACATTTAAATCAATCTTTTTGACAGTTGTAAAAAGAAAAGTAAACAAAAATAGAGAGAAGAATGAACGAGCTTTGACTTATTGAAACGGGCTTTCTCGTATTCATTCTATATTTATTTGTTCAAGTATTTTGGACAATTGTAACTTGCTTTAATTATAACTTTTGCGAATTCAGTTACGTTTAAACAAAGAAACAAACATAAGAAATATTCATTGTTGTAAACAAATATTGTGTAGATTGAAAATATCCATCAAAAATAAATAGTACTGAAGAAGTAATTCTTAATTTCAAGAAATTATCGACAAAGTTATCAGCGTGCCAGCTGGGTACCGTGGTTATTTTGTATTACAGAGCTTAATTATTTTTCTTAAAACATTAAGTTTATTGGTATTTTTCTCCAAAACATTTTGATTTTAAAATCCGTTTACCTATATAATGTAGGAGTTGAAATCAATAAGGGTATGTAAAGAAACACAGTTTGGCTTTTAGCTATGCCTTTCGCGCTAAACTCGTTCATTATGTTGCCATTGTGCTTGTGTGCCTTTTTACACACCTTCTACTTTTACACTTTCACGCAACACATAAATTTCCTTCCGGTCTGTTCGTATACTTAATTCCCATGTTTCGCTGACATGATTGAAGCTTTACAAAAATAATCTTCTTATCTTGCAAGGTTTTGAAAAAACTGACTTCACCATCATAATAATCACTAAAATCTGTGTATTATTACTGTTGCTGAGTGTGTGTGTGTGTGTGTCTGCGCGCGTGTTCATGCGTGCGTGCATATATATATATATATATATATATATATATATATATACATGTGTGTGTGTGTGTGCGCGCGTATGTGTTAGCATTTTAACCACCAAATGATATTGAAAATACGAAAATAAAACACGACTTTGAAAAAAAATTACATTCACTTTGAAAAATAAAAATTAATTAAAAATTTATGCAGAATTTGCCTTGATTTAAACGGTGAATTTGAATTAAAAGAAAATAAAAATAAGATAATATGGTATATTTCTTTGGAGTCTTGAAATGACAGCTATATTTAAACTGTACAAAGAATTTTTCCGGATAAAATTTTTTTAAAATTCGTTCAAATATATTAAAATATGTATAAATATAAAATGTTTATATATACGATCTTTGTAAATTGACCAACGCGAACTGACACTCTCGGGTTTGGTTACAAATATGTTAACATTAAAAAATTGATTCAAAGTTAACCCAGACCTACACGACAAAATTAATTTGATAACGGTGTAATAGTTGGGCTGATCAGAATCTCAAGATCGATACTTCATCGTGAAACACTCTTAATTAAGCCAGGAAGTGTCCCGTGTTCTACAGCAGTATCCCGCAGTAAGTCCGGTCCTTCTAAACTCGCCTAGAGGAATATTTTTGACAATAGCTTAATATGCCTTTCCTGTCGGAACACAAAGAAAACCCTCCCCACTAATGTTAGTGTCCCTGGGAAGCCAAAATACACATTAGTGAAGGCTTAAATATGCTTACCTGTGGTTTCTTTATGCGAGTATTAATAAGCTGTATGAACTTACGCCGACATTGCCATCGGCAACAAAATCAAGTCGTGCTTCACTGATAACTCTAACTAATTGTTGTTAGACACAGCTTAATGTTTGTTTTTACTTTTATTACAGTGATTGCTGAAAAAATCGATCACCAGCCTTTAGATTTACACTTTTTCAATGAAGTTCGAATTGGCAGTATTTTATAAAAGAATATTTTTACATTACTCTAATTAGTTTAACTTTTCTACTAAAATAAAATTTGCAAAAGAATAAGTAAGCTCAAAGAATTAGAGCTTAAAGTACATAAATACTTTGCAAAAGAGCAAAGTTCGAATTAAAGTTCGCTTAACAAATAAAACCGAAACAACCTTGAGGTTATGTTATATTGTGCGGCGGATATTACTTGGGGGATGAGGGAGAACTGAGTAATTTAATAAAGACATAAATTCTATATTGTGTCAGGTGTATAAACATCACTCACTTCGTCTTGCAATAACAAATATTTTAAAAAGGGATTGAAAATTTATTATTAAATTAAGAGGAAATTAATTTGTTAACAATTTTATTAAAACGTGTGACACTTTTACTTAAGTAAGCTAATTGCCCAACCTCATTAATTGGTTTTGTATTCATCGGTCTGCGTTTAGTATTTTATTAATGTCGTTTTTAAATGCAATTTATCAATAATTTCTTATTGAAAGTAACGTAATTACGGCGGGCGTTCGTTTGAAGGAAATAATGCAGCGATATTGCAGAGCTAACTTACAATACACCCACTGTAAGCCTCCCACAGTTACGCCCTCTAGAGTGGGATTACACCGAATACAAGTTTATATTTCAGATATTATAATAAATAAACGGAAATTATTTTATTGCAGTCACCTAAATTTTATCTAGTAAAGATTACTTGTATTGTTTCGTTAACTTAGCAGGCTGTAGGCTACATTACGTTTTAACTCATTCCTTGATTACATTTTTATAGAACTGCTGCAGTCGTAAAACACAAAACAATAACTTTAAAGCTTTATGGTTTTTATAACTTTCATAATCAGATCTTTTTTATGATTTGTTGCTTTATAAAAACACAACATGATTGCGTTGAAATATTACAAACATATTACAAATATATACAGGGTGCTTAAGGAAATAACTGCAGGGCGAGTTCTACCAGTGAAAATGATGAAAAACGTTTACATAAACATCGGCACGGAAACGCTTCATTAGCGAATCACTAGCTTTCGCCATGATTTCTGGAAAAAGAGAAAATTTAAGCCGTGCAAAAATTCTAGAAATGTAAGAGGTAATGCTGATGTTTTCTTATAGTTTTTTACCTGAAAAAAATTGAATACAACTGGTTCCAGAGCTGTAAGTCAAGTAGTTTGTGAGAAAACCGGTCAGACCTACAACAAGTCTGTTATTTCCCCAATAAACAAATAAATGCTTACGTAACTCGCCCTGCAGTTCTCTTCTGTATGTCTGTTTGCTTACTACAATTGGACATTTAGCATCTTAAATTTCCGAATCACTAATTTCTCAAAACAATAACTTTTTCAAAACTATTTTCTTTTATTGCTCACTGCCGAGCTATAGAAACATAAACTTAACTAAAGATACTGCTTGCCACTATTGCATAACACTTAAAAAGGAAACAAAAGATTAAATATATATTAATTCAAACGAACAGTACGTGTTACCATCGATACACTCCTGAAAAATTGTTTTGACCGTTCAACTTAAACCACCAAAGCACAAAAATCTTGTACATTTTGGTTGCCCTTGCCGAGATCAAGTTTTTTCTCGATTTCGTCTTAAACCGAAAATTTATTTTCAGTCGTGACTAATTTATGACTGTGTACAATACTGTAGGCTATTGTATGACCAAATATATATTTACTCAGTAATCACTTATGTTATTTGAAATGTGATTGTATAAATGACCGATTGTTTTAAAATATGACGGCTTCAATTAAATCTTTAAAATATTCAAATTTACCTGAAAAAGTGAACTTTCTTTAGAATTGTTTCATTTTAATTATTTAATAATTAATTTGTAAGACGTTTAATAATAAAGATAAATTATTACTATACATAATCAATTTTTAACGCAGTTTATTTGTAATCATTATAAATAATTGTGATTACTTTAATAATTAAAACTCTGTACATGTATTCATTATATCTATAAACTGAACTTGAAATAATTATACAAAAACGTTCCGAAGTTTTTGAATAAAGAATAAATTTCCTTCAATAAATTATCGAAACTTAAATAGTTATTTGGTTAATTTATTTGAATAAATATTTTTCAATATTATTTATTTTCGTACGAGTGGGCTTACGTTTCCAAGCATTTTTAAGTCTTTTTTGCATGTTTTGTCAACATAAATTCGGAACATTTCCAGCAAAGTCTTTGATCAATAGTCATAAAATATGTCACAGTAAGAAAATACTGCCTCGTTGAAACATTTCATGGAAACTACAATTTGATAAATGTGTAATATTTGTCATATGTCGACGGCACGATATGTAGGTTAGGAGAACCGGTGCATCAAAATACAGTACATGTGATTCTTTAGATTATGTGACGTCACTAGGAGGCCAAAAAACCAGTACAACATCAATTTTTTTTTAAGCTTTACTAATTTCTTATTACAAATACAGCAGAGCATATCACCTTATTAATACACTTATAAAATGCTGCAAAATGTCCTCTATCCTTGCGGTCATCCGATGAACCGGTTTGTTACGCAGTTCGCCTGCTTATAAGCCTGCTTATAAGTTCGCCTCTATAGAGTCGATGTGTTTTTAAAATTTCCTTTAATTACACCTTCGTCCCAGATACACTTTGGAGTGGTTCTGTTACACAAGTATGCAGTCTATCGGTTTTGTAATTTTTATTTATTGAAAATACACATCTACATGAATTTCTGCATTAGTTCTGCTATTAACTATTTACGATATTTACCTTATCTACAAGAATGGTCCTCTAAAGCAATCCACGTTTGGCCCATGTGTCATGTCACATTTGGTTCTTGTTGTTGATTAATTAAATTTGATTGCTTCAGTTGACGTTCTCTTGAAGCCTTCCAATATTACCGGCTGCGGGGTCTTGTCCAAACCAATTCCTGTTGTTAACTGCTGCAAGATCGTCAATATGCCTTCTGGAGTAACTTTTAATGTAGTATCCTGGAGGTTTCCCGTATTAAACTGTAGGGTAGGTAAAACTGTAGGGTAGGTAAGGCCTGTGAACAGTTCTTGCCACTGAACACGGAGACGGCTGACTGTCTGGCGGTCTGATCAAACGGAAGAATAGATAACACCAAACGTCGTTGCTGAACTCTCGGAACTGGCATTGACCTAACAGGGTCTGTGTCGAGGGGAATCGCAGGCGGTTCAACTTGCCGGTATACGAAAACAGAAATCTACGGCTTGATGCACCGTTATGGTAACTGGATTACAATAGGCTCAACACTCCGGTACTGTACCAGGATAGGTAGGTAGGGAGGGACTGCGCTGAAGGAGCCCGACTGCCTTCTGGAGCGCTGGGAAGCAGCTTATATCCTTTGGTTTTGATGGTGGGCTATGGTAAGATTTAATTTTGTTTATCTCTACCGTAACTTTGTTTACTTTGTCTTATCCGACTTTAAATAAAATTAGGGTATAAATCACTTCATTACAGGTTGTGAACTTTAGACTTTCAGGAGAATAATGTAGATTTAAAATCTTTTAAAACTCTGGTCAAGATCTTGTTACCAAAGAGCATTTATAACCTGAGTATTAAAGTACTGATAATAACGTTCAGGTGAGCATATCGCTAAGTTTTTACTGTGATTAACGCTAAATACAGTAGTGGGCTCTTATTTTTAAAATCGTTTAATTCTCAAAATATTTTGATCAAAATTTTGCCAGGTATGAAGATCAACAATTAAAGTCATTGGTAGCAAATTTCTTAAGAATATATTTTAAAAAAACAAATAACCATTTACCATCGTCGGATTTTATTTTATTTAAAATTTCTTGCGTTTACTAAGTTATGAATTGTTATATTTGATCAAAATTTAAGCAAAATTGATAAACTGATTCAGACAAATTAATCCGTTTTTTCTTGTTTCTTTAAATTTATTAGGCTAATGTTTTTCGGAAATAATAAGTTTTTATAGTAAATAGTAATAAACTTCAAAAATTATATACAGACGACTATGTATATATATATATATATATATATATATATATATATATATATATATATATGTATATATGTATATATATCATGCCATTACAAAGACTTCCTCTAAAGTCAGTAGAGGAAGAAATACAGGCGAGGAGGAAATGAACAGGTGTGCAGATAAAGGAAGAAGGAAATAGACAGTTTCGTTTGTAATTACCACCGAAATTACTTTCCGCTTTTCCAGGAAATTTGCCAACAAAAGATTTTCTCATATATTTGTTTGTTTGAAAAGGCGGCTTGTTTTGGTGTGTTTAGCAGTAAAGGGAAGAACGCTTAAATGTGTGCAATTCGGAAAACTTTAAAAGAAGAATTTTCGTAAAATATATTGACGTTAGATGAAAAGGACTAAATTGTTTCACTTTGCCAAAAAAATGAAGAAAAGATTAAAAGACAAAACTACCTTTGTGATTAAAGATACAGCACGCATCCCTTTGCATATGAGCTTCTGGAACACCCGACCCTAACCTCTAGATTATTGTGTGTGTGCGTGTGCGCGCGCGCGCGCGTGCATGCAATGACCTAACAAGTTCGTAAGTTACGTTTAACAGTTTTTAAAATAGCGGCCATTACAAATTTTTAGAAAAAAATATTATTTTTGTACCACACAATTAAAAAGAATCTGATTTTACCACTTTAACAAATGCTTATTGTTGTATAAATTTTGAATTAAACTTTTTAAATTGCATTAAAATCGGGAAAACCGATTTCATCAGGGTTCACTTAATTTTGATTCTGACGGTGGAATGAAATTTTCAAATCATTGTAAAAATAATGTTAGAAATTCGCTTCCATCACGTCAGCGGCACAGCTACGTAACGTAAGAAATACAACAAATATCTGCACTGAAGATTGTAAATCTTAGATTGTGGCATGTTTTAAATCGATGTTTACGTGTAATATTCAGGCAAGGAACGGCAACAGTGGACACCAGACACGCTAAGGGTAAGGTTGTTTCTTCACTTCTGTGTACCGACCAAGTAGGATATCACATATTCAGACAGTTTTAAACTGCTTGCAGATCGTTTTTGATTCTTTAATTTGTGATACAAACATTTGCAATTAGTTAATTTGTGGTGCTTTAAGTTATGTTATACATTTTAATTTTGTTAAAACTTATAACAACACATTTTTAGCCCATACATTAAAGCTATTTGAAATACAAATTTTTTAGCGATCAAGTTAAAACGTGATTGACAAGGACACACATAGGCTGAAAAACTCTGTTATACAAAATTTGTTTTGCGATTAAAAGTTTTAAAATTCATAAAGAAAAACATGTTTTATTTGAGTTTTACAAATTTAATTGCAGAAAAATAATTTTAAAAAATACAATTATTATGCTGTGGAAAGTGGGGTAAGGTCCAGATCTCATTTAAACACACGTTGGATCTGATCCGTTATTCACATCACATAACGTATCATACAGTGGAACATTATGAAAGTGACAATATATTTTTTACTTTAATTATTTATTTCACATAAATACTTTTATAGTTTATTATTATGGATTTATATAGGTTAATATACACATATGTATGTACATATTTATATTCGTATATTTAATATATTTCGAATAATCACCCCACAGGGGGTGCAGACTAGCTGTACCTATTGAGAGGATTTAGACGTCCCTCACGGTACCCGATACAACACTACACTTACGAATTTAACACTTTACACTCACACTTACATTTAGGGAGGCGATAATAGTCTCAATGTGCTTTTCGCCTTAACATTAAAAAAAATCTTAGAATATCACAATTTTTTCTTTTCAAAATAATATTTGAAAAACTTAACTTAATATTGTTTTTTTAAAGCATTGTTTATAGATAAACTATTGTGAGTTCATAGCAACACTATGAAAAAACAGAAAAAATAATAATATAATTTCCTGTGGTAATACTACTATATGTGAAATAAGGGAGAAGAGCAATACATTCGAAAAATACAGGTTTGTCAAGCATCAAGATCATTAAAGTAGATTTTTAAATCGTATAATGTGTAACATTGTAGAAAATCTTGATAATATTGAGCATTAAAAAATGATTAACATAAACAGGCTATAACAGATTATAGGCCTGACACATTCGCGTGTTATATACTGTTACCATGACAACTACAGTTCTATTGTTTATGTCAAGTGAATACCACACCACGTGCTTACATTTTAGTTATAACTTTCCCCTTAATATTTCGCTTTGTGAATACACTATAAAAACAGCAATATGTTTTCCAAATTTCGTTGATTGGGGACCAATGGTAATATATTATTATTTCTACCCTGATCATAGGTACTTTTAAGGGTGATAAATTTAAAAAGAAACAATTAGAATTATTTATATGCGTACATGAATATACCTTGAATTTTTAATATCACATATTTTAGTTATATGTCAACATATTTAAGCTCCTTTGAATTTAATAAGGATGATTTTCAAAAAAATAAATTTGCTGTTATTTTTGCCTTAATAAGGTTAAGTTAAACAGGTAAAGCCAATTTGTAAAATTCTAAAAAGTATGTTCATTTAAAAATTTTCAACCTCTAAAATATATTAAAAAATATTTCTTACTTTAAAAAACTATAAGTTTTATTAAATTCGGTTAAGTTTTGAGACTTTACCTAAATTTAAAATTTATTGTTAAGGATTAAAATGGAAGACTTTCTTTGAAGGTTTTTAGTGATCTCCAGTATCAGGTCGACATGTGTGTTAATTTCACGGTCGGGGGAAGTTTGGTTGAGAGTGTGTATTTTAACACGTCAGCTAACCTAACTACTTGATATAGGGAATTCCATGTTAAATTTTTCCCTCCTTAAAGGAAACATACGTACAGAGCTCAAATATGGTGGGTTGATATTGTGTACTTGTAGAAATTCATAATTTCAATTTACAAACAATTTTTACATGTCTATTGCTAAAGATTACTTTCTGATAAATTCAGTCTAAAAATTTATTTGTTATTTCACAGTCATAGTGAACTTTGTATTTAAACACGCACCATGTTTTAGGGTTGATTGTGATGTTGTATTTTGCTTGATGAGTGCACACATTTATATTGCTTTATAATAGTATATTCTGTTCCTCTCAAGTCTCATCTTAAATTATATATAATTAAAATTTCCTCTGATTCCGCCTGGGGACCTTAAGAGTGTGAGGTCCCACTACACTACGAAACTGCTAAGAAAATTCTACGTACTGTACATAAAAAAATTCTAATTGTTTCTTTTTAAATTTATCACCTTTAAAAATATCCATGATTAGGGTAGAAATAAAAATATATTTTAATTTGTCCGAATTGGTAGTTAAAGTAAAAGATCATATGATTTATTTGAACAACTGATTGGCTATAATAAATTTCAGGTTATGTTGTTAAGAACTGGCTGTGTTAATTTATAATACGTTTCGGGTTATGTTATTAAAAACTAGTTATGTTATTTATAAAAAGTTTTAGGTAAAAACTAGCTATTTTGATTTGTCGTGTTTTAAAACAAATCTTCGTAATTAAAATAAAATGAAAGAAAACACGATACATGATTTTCATTTTTGGTTCAGTAACAGAAATTTTGTAACATTAATTCTTGTCAATACAAAAACAAAATTGTACCTTCAATTTCAATTTGTAATATAAATGCACTACTATTATTAGAAATCGTTTAACGTAAAAAAAAAAAACAATTAATTAAATAAGTACAAATAGAAACAGTTTACGCTTGTGTACTGATCACCATTAATTGGGCAAATAATATCACCTAGCAGTATCTGTTATGTTGATGTATCTCCCTCCAACACATAATGTTTATTTCAAAAAAATATATTTCGAGGTTAAACACAACAAGAGTAGTTTTATTTTTGTAAAACTTCCATTGAGAAGCTCTAACTAAACCGATCCGTTTTGATTCAAACATGGCGCACAAATTTGGTAGGTTTGACAAGTTTGTCAGTACAAAAAGACACATCGCTAAAATCAACCTAAATTAAATAACATTAAAAATACAAAAACGTTTCCTTAATATTATGGATTTTTCTGGGGAAACGAACTACACCATACTATTACCAAAGTAATTTTTTGTGCTGAGTTTGAATTAAAATAAAACTAAAATTACCGTGTATATATATATATATATATATATATATATATATAATAATATATATATACGGTATATATTTAATTTCTGAAGTTAAATTATATATATATATATATATATATATATCCAATTTTTAAATCTTCAGAAATTAAAGGAGGCATGTCAGAGGTCTTGTGTTCCTACTTATGTATGTTCGAGACTAAGGTTACTGCCGTCAACGCTGTAATCTGTCGTCCTCATTGTCACAGACGTTAAACAAAATTCGCAAGGAAACTTACAAATGAAACAAGAAGCCTGATAAATAAACTTGCGATGTTTGTTTCAGAAAAGGACTATACAATGAAAATACTCGAGAGCGGAGGTAAAGCTACAACAGATGTTTTTGTGGAAAAAAATGAAGTCGTTGGGAAGATGAACGAAAACACTTGCAATGAAAACTGTGACCCCGAATTGTTACCACCAAAATACGAGTGTCCCCTTGTTACCCAGCTACGAAAAACTGAAGTAAGTGATAACAGCAAGAATTGAAGGTGAAATATAATTTTGGATTTAGTTTCTTAAACCCTGGCGGACGAACTTTAGTTGTTTAATATTTTAAATTTCAAATTTCATTTATAGGAGCTTGTAATAAATTAAATATAAAACTTAATCTTTTATACACATTTACGTTGTTGCCTTTTTTGGTTTTTTATAGATAAAATTCAAAATCAAATTTTTCAGAAGACTCATAAATTTACTAACATTTTGTACTAAAGTGCGTTTTAGATAAATATTTAATCGCTATCCCCTTAATTTTGAGTTTTTATGGCATTTTTTGTTGATAAATTTTGTAATCAAACAATTGAAAAAGCAAAATAAAGGTGAAAAATACTAAATTAATATCCTCCAATACAATACCGTATAGGCAAACCTTAATATATAAAAATTTAAGGGTCTCACACACACACACACACACACACACACACAAACAAACAATTACATACAATCACACACATACGTGCGCGCGCGCTTACACACACACACACACACAAGTGTGAGCGCAATTTTTGTATTCATACACAAATTTATTCATACATTCATAAAATTGTAAAATCGAGATAGCACGATACGTAAATGTCTACAACATCCTTTGTTTTGTCAGAAAACATAAAATTGCACTGAATGATTCCAAAGCGGACGATAAACGATTGTGTTCACGTTGTGTAACTGATGGCACCAATAACCAATTAGGAGGAGCAAATTAATTTTTACACTCTAATCAAGTAAAAATATCACTTTACCCGTGACGTCATTGCCTACCGCCTCTAATTGTGTACATTCCACTTAATCTCTGTAAAAGTGTCGTTATAAAGTAACTTCCAAGTTCTTGTGGGAATAATTTGTCCTTGTACATAAAGAATTTTTAGCGAGAGAATACTTTCAGTGGAGAAACACGAAACCGTCCAGAATTGTAATTGGAAGAGCGAAGCAAGTCCGATATGCGTCAGTGTGTCGGATTGTGTCATGCATTTCGTAAATTCTTTTGTTATGTATTATGTACCCCATCCCCAAGTGATTTGAAATTATCCAACCAAAAATGAAGCTTTGGGAGGGTTTTATTTCTCCTCCCCTTCAATCTGTTATTTGTACATCGCCATTGATTGTTGTAAAGGTTATTAGAGCCGACATCATGGTAAAATGCAGACCAGAGTTTTTGAAATGAGATCCCAATATTTTATACATCACTTTTTGAGTGGTCTTTAGTGTGTGTGTGTGTGTGTGTGTGTGTGTGTGTGTGTGTGTGTGTGTGTGTGTGTGTGTGTGTGTGTGTGTGTGTTTGTGTGTGGTGTTTTGGTTACAACTACAAATAGTAAAACTATCATAACTTTATAGCTTCATGTAAATCACTTTCACTAAACTAAACTATCACTTTATCAAAATTATTTTGAACATCTGATTTGACCAATATAATCAGAGTTAAAAGCTAAAGAATCTTTTTGGGAGGATATTTGCACATAGAATGAGTAATATTATAAGGAGATAAAGTGTGTTTACTTCTCAATGTGTTTACAAATTTTAGGTCTTGGCCGACATGTACGTGCTTGCAGAACTTATTTTAGGTCCTTCTGGAAGGATGGAGAAGAGCGGGTGAACGATCCAACATTTGAATTATCTGCATCGATTACAATTTTTGCTTTTCTCTTAAAGTTTCATATTCAGACTTCATTTAATGAAATTTAACAGTTTTTTTTTATTTCATGTAAACTAAAATAAATATGTTGAGCATTGAAATTTCATTTACACCTAAATCTGTTTTATGTAGGAAAACTTGTACATCTTACTCTTTAAAAGAATTACATCGATTGTCAAATCCAGATCGAATTTAGTTTGGGATATTATTTTACTTTTTTCAACAAAATGTTGTTGTATTGTTGAATCTTTACTTTTCCACTATAAAATATCTAATTGTTAAAAAATTATCATTATTAGTTTTGTAATTTAAATAATACCTTTTGGCCAAACGTATTCGTGAAATAGTTATAAAATTCTTCTTATTTGACTACACTAACGCAAATATTTTTTACACTTAAATTCAATATATTATTTCATTTACTGCTCATTAAAAGTTCACTTAATTTATTTTACGTCAAGTGATTTTTTTACGTAGGCCTGTATTTTTAAAAAGAGAAGTTCTTTGGGCTGGTTAGAGCTAAAAAGTAAGTTTAAGTCTCCCAGTAAGCTGTACCTGACTTGTGCTACGATTTCAGCTCACGAATCTAAGGGACGGGTTTTCAAAAGCTTCCACTGACAAATTGTTTTTACATATAATTTTTATTTGTAAGTTCAACGATAAGTGATTACATTATTGTAACATAGCCACCGGACCACATATTCAAATGATTAGGACCTATTCAACGTCAGTGGTCTATCAACTCACCTCATAAAGGCTACCGCGGTTTCGAAACTTTATAGTTTCATCTTCAGGCCATACAAAATGTTAAATCCCTCTGTCGAGGTCGTCACAAAGTCAAACAAAACATAAAAACATACATCACAAACACTAAGCACAATTACACATTTAAAATATTCATCATTAAAATTCGGCTTGGCCAAGCTACACACGCGACTCGTACGTCGTTACATTCCGGACTCAATAAGTTGATTAAATTATAATTAACGCCATTATACTATTTATCCGACCCAATCAGCACAGAATTGTTTAAAGCTTCTACAATTAAATATATCTTGCACTTTGTATATAAAATAAAAAGTTCATTCATAAAAATAAAAGTTTAAATTACTAACGTACAAGTCGTCACAATTATAAAAGCATTAACGCTATAGGCTGTACACGTTTTATATTTCTTGTAGGCGATGTTTCCTGGCGGCCATTTTCCTTAATAACCAGTTGTGTGCGATTTCAGTTGTACAATAAGATCAGTAATAATCCTGAACCAAAATAAACGAACAATTAACACTAACCGCCCTCAAATTTTTAAAGTTTTTAAAGCATTTTATTTTAAAACATCTTGTGTATTGAGTAGGATAATTTGAAAAGATCTTGGAAAAGGTGATGTCCTGAATGTAATGTCTGGAATATAAAACCTGAACTGAGGTCGAAGAGAAACTCAAAATCCGACAAGGCTATTTTCAAATTAAACTTTAAAATCCGACGAACCCCTCGTACTGTGGCGTGAAGAGTGTTAGAAAAATTAGAATGTTAAATCCTGAATAGTATCAATTACAAATTAAAGAAATGCTATTTAAAGAATCATTTATAGCACGCATTTATAGTGTACATATTTTTGTACACTTGACAATACCTATACATTTGCAAATATGATGGACAAATGAAACATAAAAAAAACCAATTGAATATTTTAAAATTTTCTAATCTATGCTTTGTAGGCTAAGTAGGCGTAAAACACGAGTTGAAAATTGTATATAAAAATAAAAATAAATGTTAAACATATCTAAGAAGATTTTTGGGTGTATTGTAACAACGTTACCCTTTGGATAGAATAGGAGAGCAACAAATCTATTTCAAACCGTTATTCGCAGTAATAAGGGTACATTTAAACCACAGAGTTTAAAACACAAGAAACATCACTATTAGCATCTTCTGCTTAACCATATGTTATCGATGCCTATTGGGTAAAATAACGTTAAATATTTGTTTGTATTTTTATATAATAATGTTTGAGTAAACTTAATATACTTTCATGTCTTTAAGTGCTAACGATATTACTACGCGTTATTCAAAACAAAAAATTTAGTATAAATAATAATACCTATTTTATATATATATATATATATATATATATATATATATATATATATATTTTTTTTTTTTTTTTCTTTTTGTGTTTAACGTCCGACTATTGTGCACACTTGGGCAATTGTAGACGATGGGATGATTTATAGCGTATGAAAATGCCAAGCCCTCGCCGGGAATCGAACCCGAGTCCTCGGGGTGAAAGCCTAGTACGCTATCCACTAGGCCACCGAGGCGGCTTGTATATATATATATATATATATATATATATATATATATATAAAATGTTTATATATTATGTATATTATTATTATATATATGCATTGTATATATAATACAATAATAATATAACATTATATAAAAGATTATTATATATATATATATATATATATATATATATTATTATTATTATTATCTGCGCATAGACCCTGTTGGATCACGCAAAGCACTCCGACTCATGTCTTGTTCCTTCTAATCCTCCACACCTCCCTCATCCTGTCCCCATAGATCCTCTTCCGCTCCTCCGTCCATTTTACCCCTGCTCTCTTTGGGATTTCATTCTCTGGGACCTTCCAACCGAGCATCTTTATATATATATATATATATATATATATATATATATATATATATATATAACTAAAATTTCAAATATGTTTGCTTTAATTTAAATCAATTCCTAAGGAAATGAAAAACTTTCTTATGATCGGTGACGTTTTAAATAAATATTTATTTTTCAACTGTTTCTTCAGTAATAAATGAATACATAGAAATGTGTAACAGTTTCCCATTTGATAAGTTTTAAATAAAAATAATTTAATTTAGTTAATACAAATATTTTAATTCTGATTTTATAAAAAACTTACTCAATTGAAAGTTTAATATTTTGTATCGCGTGTTTTATAGTTTTGTTGCCGGCTCGGTGGCCTAGTTGATAGCGTACTGGGCTTTCACCCCGAGGACCCGGGTTCGATTCCCGGCCAGGGCTTGGCATTTTCATACGCTATAAATCATCCCATCGTCTGCATTAGCCCAAGTGTGCACAATAGTCGGATTGCCATGAATCATTCGACTATTGTCGTGCACTAATAAAAGCATGTTGAGTTAGATCGCGCTAACTTGACAGTCACCTTGCTGCAGAATAATGTAACGATGAAATTAGCAAAAATATATTACCTTACAGGCTACCGTATTTGCGTAGCGTGCTATTTTAACTGTACAAGGAAGTTTATGTTAAGGATTATTGATCACTTAATGAATATTTTTAGCGTTTTTGCGACTAGGGAGTTGTTACAAAAACGCCATTGCCTATTGATATATATTTTATGTCAACTCCACAGCTAAAACGTAACTGAAATTTTGAGGATACTTTCATTTGTGTGTGTGTGTGTGTGTGTGTGTGTGTGTGTGTGTGTGTGTGTGTGTGTGTGTAAAAATTACTCATGAAATTTTGATCTATTAGTTTATTCCTTTCAGCTTTCATTGGATCGGGACTACAGCGTTTAATGACCACCAAACCAATTGTTCATTTTTAAGTAGAAATTGGTTAAAATTTTCATTCAGTATGCAGTGAACTTAAATAAGCTTTAAATACAAACATTCTACAGCGATCAGAGTAAGGTTTCGTATTTTCAAAATAATTTGAAAGTTTGAAATGCTAATTTATGCCGATTTGATTTAAATTGGGTATACATTTAGTAAAAGCTTGGTCGAGATTAGTTTACAAATTTCAAAATCTTATCCATTCCGAAAGTAATAAAAAAAATCATAAGATTAATGTTTTACAATTTTTAAAGTCGTATTTTACCATCGCTATTCAATCCGTTTTTATGTAAAAATGAAATAAGGCGATTTGAAATGTTTTCAAAAAGAATATAAGTTTAAAGAATTATTGTTGGAAAATCTTCACCATAAGTTGTGCGAGACAGCTGCGTGCCGTGTGTATTATATTTTAGTTACTGACTTTGTAACTTTCCCTAGGGTAAGTTTATTCACGTGTTTGGTGTAATTGACAAAATGTCCGAAACAAGCAGCTGATGGGAACAAATTGTCAGAAATGTTCTTGTAAACTCGGCACAAACATTTGGTCTGTTTGAAATGTTTACTCATTTATGAGACAACTCTGTTAACGTCTCGTGAGTGTGGCCAGGACAGATCAACATATCACAACATAATGAGTTAAAATAAACATTTACATGACTACAAAACTGTTCTTGAAGCGGTTAGATCGAAGCAGGAAATATATCAATTTAATTCGTACAATACAACTCGCAAAATGTAAATTCTAATATTGGTTTTTTAGTAAAATTACAAAACATTTTTCCTTATTAAAATAGAAAAATAGATATTTTAAATTACAATTTAAAAAATAAGTAATATTTTAAATGTTTTCTTTTTGGCCTAATTGTACACGATAGAAATGCATTTATTCGTGGTAATTAATTTTGTTTTTTATTTCAGCCCTATTTAACTCATTGCGTATATATACTCGTAGGTTGCTCATAGTTCTGTAGAGAGTTTCCACTGGAAAATAAACTAATGTCATTATAGGAAGATATTTTCATTAGGAGTTTCCATTGGGTGAATAATTTTAGACATTAGAAGTAGGAATGGGGGTAGAATAGCCCAACTCTCTGATTGGTGGATAAATATATACACGAGTTGAGCTTGGATATATATATACGTGCCGTAGGTGTTCGTGGACGTCACGAGGTGTCTGATCTGTGTGTTGACATCACGGTGCGTTATTAATTAATCGAATAAATAAATGTATACCGGAAAAAAAAGTTGCACGTTTCTGGCGGGGCTCGAACCGGGGACGTTGCGCGTGTGAGGCGCACGCTATAACCACTGTACCACGGTGGCGTCTTGGGAAATTAGTGCGATTCGAGATATATGGCGGCTCGGGTTTGCGAATCGCCATCGTGGCCCGGGGCCTGCGGATAGCGCGAAACATATAGTTTAGTTTATCTATGGCCGCCGCGGCCGCCCGGGCTTGGGGATAGCGCGTTATATAAACATATAAAGTAAGTCTATCTATGGCCGCCGCCATCGTGGCCCGGGGCCTGCGGATAGCGCGTTATATAAACATATAAAGTAAGTTTATCTATGGCCGCCGCCATCGTGGCCCGGGGCCTGGGGATAGCGCGTTATATAAACAGAACTTCATTCTATGACCTCTCTCTCTCTCTCTCTCTAGCCGCCGCCATCGTGGCCCGGGGCCTGCGGATAGCGCGTTATATAAACATATAAAGTAAGTATCTATGACCGCCTCTCTCTCTCTCTCTCTCTCTCCAGCCGCCGCCATCGTGGCCCGGGGCCTGTGGATAGCGCGTTATATAAACATATAAAGTAAGTATCTATGACCGCCTCTCTCTCTCTAGACGCCGCCATCGTGGCCCGGGGCCTGTGGATAGCGCGAAACATATAAAGTAAGTCTATCTATGGCCGCCGCCGCCGCCGCCATCGTGGCCAGGGGCCGCTGGATAGTTCGTTATATAAGCATATAAAGTAAGTCTATCTATGGCCGCCGCCGCCTCCATCGTGGCCCGGGGCCTGTGGATGGCGCGTTATATAAACATATAAAGTAAGTCAATCTATGACCGCCTCTCTCTCTCTCTCTCTCTCTCTCTCTCTCTCTCTCTCTCTCTAGCCGCCGCCATAGTGTTACGTGCCCGGGGCCTGTCGATAGCGCGTTATATAAACATATTAAGTAAGTCAATCTATGACCATCTCTCTCTCTCTCTCTCTCTCTCTAGCCGCCGCCATAGTGTTACGTGCCCGGGGCCTGTCGATAGCGCGTTATATAAGCATATAAAGTAAGTCTATCTATGACCGCCTCTCTCTCTCTCTCTCTCTCTCTAGCCGCCGCCATCGTGTTACGTGCCCGGGGCCTATGGATAATGTGTTATATAAACATATAAAATAAGTCTATTTATGACTCTCTCTCTCTCTCTCTCTCTCTCTCTCTCTCTCTCTCTAACTTCATCAGCCATCATGTTACGTGCCTAGCTCCCAGCAGGGTTGTTCATAGGAGGACTAGGGTCGCTGGATAGTGCGTTATATAAACGTATAAAGTACTTCATTCTATGACCTCCCTCTCTCTCTCTCTCTCTCTCTCTCTCTCTCTCTCTCTAACCTCATCAGCCATCATGTTACGTGCCTAGCTCCCAGCAGGGTTGTTCATAGGAGGACTAGGGTCGCTGGATAGTGCGTTATATAAACGTATAAAGTACTTCATTCTATGACCTCCCTCCCTCTCTCTCTCTCTCTCTCTCTCTCTAACCTCATCAGCCATCATGTTACGTGCCTAGCTCCCAGCAGGGTTGTTCATAGGAGGACTAGGGTCGCTGGATAGTGCGTTATATAAACTTATAAAGTACTTCATTCTATGACCTCCTCTCTCTCTCTCTCTCTCTCTCTCTCTCTCTCTCTCTCTCTCTTATAAAAAAGGATACTGTTTTAATATTATACGTTAATTTTTACAAAGTTATTCATTAATATGCTACTTTGGCCACAGTTTAAAAAAAAAATTTACTCGAAAACCATGATGACTGACCTCTCGTCTTACGTCAAAAAAAAAATAAGGAAAAAAGAAACAAAGATGTAAACATAAAATTGTCTTTGTTTTATTTTAAACATCGTTTGCTTGCAAAACAAACAAAAAACACAAATATACATGACATGTAGTTGAATTATGGTAAATATTGAGTTAATGAAAAAAATTGGCTTATAAAACAGTTATTTAGTACAAATACAAAACAATTTACTAAGTACAAAGAAAAAAAACAAAAACATCTCAAGAATTGATTATTATAATGTAACTAAAATACAAGACATATAATGTATTGCATATGTATACAAGACATATGATAAATATATTGAGTTAATGGAAAAAAAAGACTTACAAATCATCGTGAATGGTGTATGATATATGTAGGTGCCCAGCCCGCTGTCGCCATCGTGTTACGTGCCTAGCCTCCCGGGTTGGTCATGGTACGTACCCAACCCGTCGCCATCATGTTCGTTGTCTAGCCTTTCTCTCTCTAGTGTCATCATGTACCTTGTCAATCCTTTGGTGCTATCATGGTACGTACCCAACCCATTGCCATTACGTATCATGCTCGGCCAATTCCGCCATCATAATACGTACCCAACCCTCGTCGCCATCATCTTCGCTGCCTAGCCATTGGTGGCATCATCATCGTACGAGCCTTATCTGTGGTAGCAACATGCCCAGAAATCATGGTACGAGCCCCATCTGTGGTCGCAACATTCCCAGCAATCGTGTTACGTGCCCGTACGTATTCAGTCCGTCGCCATCATGTACTCGCCTAGCATCTGGTGCCATCATGGTATGTGCCCAGCCCATCGAGATGCGTGCGTCCTGCCCAGATTTGGTCCATCGTGGTACGTAGCCAACCCGTCGCCATCGTATACCCTGCCCAGCTTTGGTGCCATCATAGTACGTACTTAGCCCTAGGTGACATTATAGTATGTATCCAGCCCGTCGCCATTATGTACTTTTTCCCAGCCGTATTTGTCATACGTACCCAACCCGTCGCTATCATGTACTCTTCACCATTATGGTACGAACCCAACCCGTCGCCATCGTGTATGCAGCTCAGCTTTGGTGCCATCATGGTACGTACTCAGCCCTAGGTGATATTATAGAATGTACCCAGCCCCGTCGACATTATGCACTTTTCCCAGCCATATTTGTCATTATAATACGTACCCAAACAACAAAGACGTTCCGAATTTAGTGGGACCATCCCTGACGTTTAAAATTTTGAACGGTATACCGATCTGTAATGTTCGAATCGGCACAGTCTCTACCGGTCGAACGGAATTAAAACGGACGTTAATAAAAGAAGAAGAAGATGACGATCCCGAAGAAGCAGACATACTTACAAAGAATAAATTCAAGAAAAACAACAACAACAACAACTCTACGTATATCAAAACACAACTGCACGTTAACGCACACAACACAGCAATACTATTATGCAGCTAAACACCTGCCGTTATACGTATATATATATATACTAATCGGTACGGCGGTCATGAGAAAGGAAACGGCGAAATGTGAAGGTCAGTCACAATTCAAGGTCAGGCAGCTGACGCAACATTTGCACACGGCACGTTGAAATGTGAAGGTCACTCACAATTCAAGGTCAGGCAGCTGACGCAACATTTGCACACGGCACGTCGAAATGTGAAGGTCAGTCACAATTCAAGGTCAGCCAGCTGATGACGCAACGTAACACGCCACAGTCACTAAACGTATAAATAACCTGCGGCGCTAACGGTTACGTCAGTTTAGCAGATTCTGTCAAACTTGCATCATTGTTCACCATCGAGTATTTGTTGTTGTTGTTGTGTTCGTCTTTAGCGAATTTTGTAAGTACATTGTTACTTCCTATGTTTCTCTCTCTCTCTAAAAATAGTAAGTGGTACTTAAAAATTTTGTCTTTTTTTACATCTCATTTCTCTACGTGTTGATTTAAACTTTAAAAGAATATTTGCATTTTATATTTTTAAAAAAAATATATACACTTAAAAATTTAAACTTTTTTCAGGAAAAGAAAGTAATAACATTTTAAGTATTAACTAATAGTTTTTGCCATGTTTAGTGAATCAAGTAATAATAATAATAATAATAATAATAATAATAATAACGATAATACTAATAATATTAATACGTCAGCCTTTATAGTGTCTACAGTTCAGACTTATGTTAAAAAGTTCCGTTTATTCGGTACAAAAGTAACTTTTAAATTCAATCAACCGCCTGCGGGTGTAAACGAAATTGAATGGGTCAAACAGGGACTGACCGAATTAGTAGAGACTATGACTAGCGGAACGACCGACCAAGACATGTTAGGGTTCACAGTGACCAGCTTAAATTTCAAAAACCGCGATCCGGGCTACGTGGCTTTTAGACCTGCACCGGAAGTGACTGCGGACACGCTTTGGAACATTTTCGGCGGCATAATTCAGAGCAATGCCGAAACGTTCACCACCAGTGACGTTTTCAAAGTGGAATGCACCAGAGTGAACGTTCCACTGGGTCGTGGGCGTGTTAGAACGGGACTATATAATAACTTTGTCGAAGAATGTAAAGCAAGAAAAGGGATCGTGGTGATTAAGAACGGCGATTCACTGTGCCTCCCGTGCTCACTGGTAGTGGGTAAAGCGCATGCGGACAAAGACCGAGATTACAAGGCGATCAGACAAAATAGGCGAGAAAGACAGACTATCGCGGCCCGCCGACTGATGATCGACGCCGGTGTGGACATAGGGGATGCGGGGGCAGGGGTGGTAGAATTACAACGGTTCCAAACATTCCTGACCGATTATAAAATCACCGTTTACAATTACGACAGCCGCGGTCGTAGCGTGTACTTTGAGGGCGACGCCCCGAACGCGCGATACGCTATAAATTTAATGTTTCACAACGGTCACTACAACACGATCACTAGCCTAACAGCCGCTTTCGCTTGCAGTTATTACTGTGTAACTTGCCACGCCCCTTACAACCAACGGAATAGGCACAGATGCCAGGCGCTGTGCAACGCTTGTAAACGAACGCCGCCGTGCGTAAAGGACGACAACGCTATCCACTGCAGCGATTGCAATAGATATTTTAAAAATAAAGATTGTTTTACCGCCCACAAAGGCTATGTCTGTCAGTCTGTACAGGAATGCGCGAAATGTAACAAATTGATTCTAACCAAAACACGGAAAACCGAGCACGTTTGCGGTGAAATATATTGCAAGGTGTGTAAAGACTATAAGCAGTCGGACCACCAATGCTACATGACGGTCGACACTCGTAAGCCTATGATCAGAGACTTCCTGTTCGTATTTTTCGACTTCGAGACGCGCCAAGACGAAGTTCTGGACACGGCTCGCGTACACCGAGTCACCTTGTGCGTGTCCAAACAGTATTGCTGGGAGTGTATGATACGTTTGACGTAAGACTGCCCCCATTGCGGTATCAGAACGAAAGTGTTCCAAAAAGATCCGGTCCGCAGATTCATGTCCTACGTAATGGACGTGCGCAAGACGTACAAAAAAGTGTGCGTCATCGCGCACAACGGTCAAGCGTTCGACTACCAATTTATTTTCAAGTACGTGCTCGAAGAGACGAAATTCACGCCGAAACTCATCACGCGCGGCTCCAAGGTCATCCTCATGGAGTTGGATAACGTGAAATTCATCGACTCTCTAAACTACATGCCTATGGCTCTGTCGAAACTCCCCAAAGCGTTCGATCTGCCGCCGGAAAAGAAAAAAGGCTATTTTCCCCATCTGTTCAACACTCTGGCCAATCAAAATTACGTAGGTCCCATGCCCGGTCGCGAGTACTACTGCCCCGACTCCATGTTCGACAAGAACCACAAGGAGTTTTCCAAATGGTACGAAGAACAGGTGCGCAACGAATACGTGTTCGATTTTCAAAAAGAGATTTTCGAATACTGTTATTCGGACGTAGATATACTTGCGCAAGCGTGCATAAAGTTCCGCGCTTCGTTTCTGCAGGAATGCAATGTGGACCCGTTCCTGGAAGCCGTGACCATCGCCAGCGCGTGCAACGTGGCGTTCAGACGTAACTTTCTGAAGGCCGGCACCATAGGCATAGTTCCGAAAAACGGCTACCGTTTGGCCGACAAACAATCGCTCGCCGCTCTGCAATGGTTGGCCTCGGTAGAGGAAAAGGAGCGGGAGCGGATCGCCGACGACGACGACTACCGTTTGGAACACGCCGGTCGAGGTAGGGAGAAACAGATTGCCGGCATGAAAGTGGACGGTTATTGCGCCCGCACGGACACCGTATACGAGTTCCACGGCTGCTATTGGCACGGTTGCCAACGGTGTTTCCCTCACGGGCGCGAAGCGCCCTTAGAGGATGACCCGTCCGACACGTTCGACGCTCGTTTGCAGAGAACCAAGACCAAAATCGATAAGCTCTCTCGTCTGGTCTCTTCGGTAGTGGAGATGTGGGAGTGCGAGTTCAAGGCACCGCCTCATCTCGCCTTCCAACCCGCTTCACCCCTTAATCCTCGAGACGCTTTCTTCGGCGGTCGTACGGGTAACGTGCGCACCTATCACGCTTGCAAAGAGGGAGAAAAAATCCACTACGTGGACGTGTGCTCCCTTTACCCGTGGGTATGCAAGTACGGTCGATACCCCTTAGGCCACCCCAAAATTCACGTAGGCGATGTTGACTGCAGGAGGGCGGGCATGGATGCGGACGGCTTGCTGAAGTGTACCGTCCTTCCGCCTCGCGAACACTACCACCCCGTGCTGCCGGTTAAGATGCATGAGAAACTGATGTTCGTGTTGTGCCGCACATGCGCGGAAACGCTGAACGTCTCCGACTGCGACCACGACGTCGACCGACGAGCGCTGACAGGGACTTGGACTATGGACGAAATCCGTAAGGCCGTGGACAAGGGGTACGTCATTTTGGAAATGTTCGAAATGTGGCAGTACGAAATGGCGTCTTTCGATCAGGGCGGCGGCTTATTTACCGATTTCATTAATACATTTTTAAAAATAAAACAAGAAGCTTCCGGCTACCCCGACTGGTGCACGACCGACGAGGACAGACAAAAGTACATAGACGACTATTTCACGGCCGAGCGGGTGACACTGGAAGCGGCTAAAATCGAAAAGAACGAGGGCCGACGCTCGCTGGCCAAATTGATGTTGAATTCCTTTTGGGGAAAATTCGGCCAGCGAGAAAACCAGACAAAGACCGCGATCGTCAGGCAACCTACCGAATTGTTCAAAATGTTGGTCAGTCCGTCCGTTCGCGTTAACAACATCCAGGAGGTGAACGAGGAAACCATCGTGGTGAACTGGGAGTACGTCGAAGATGTTTGCGAGGTTCTTCCGACGGTCAACGTCGTACTCGCGGCTTTCACGACGGCTCAGGCGCGACTTAAACTGTACGAACACCTGGATGCCCTTGACAGACAGACCATTTACTACGACACTGATTCTGTACTCTACCTGGAAGGTGCACACAAGGTAGAGACAGGTGACTACTTAGGACAGATGACGGACGAACTCCTGGAGTACGGTCCCGGTTCGTACATTACGGAATTTGTATCCGGTGGACCGAAAGTCTACGGTTACAAAGTTTTGTCTACCAAATGTAACGAACTGGTCACCGTATGCAAGGTTAAAGGGCTCACTTTGAATCTCAACACCTCGGGCGCTGTAAATTTCGAGTCGATAAAGAGAATGGTTCTCGACGTCGACGACTCCGATAAGCAATCGGAAACTATTACGGTCACAGACAAAAGGATTCGTCGCACCAAAGATCACCAAGTGATCACGGTGAACGAATCGAAAATATTTCGCGTGACAGGTGCGAAAAGAAAACGCTGCGGTGATTTCGATACACTACCGTACGGTCACCGTAGCAAAAAACAACATTTAGAGTAAGAGAGAGAGGCACAGAGAGAACACTTTTTCAAAATATTTTTTTACCCTCTTTCTTATTGCTGAATGCAAGGTCACTGGCGAAGAGTTAATTCTCTCGTAAACATGAGTGTGTGTGTGTGTGAATGTCCCCTCTGGCGAAGCGTGACCGCGCTCGTAAGGGTGAATGTCCCTCTGACGAGGTGTAACAACCCGTAAGGTGTATGGTGCAGTAAGAAAGACGGTAAAAAAAAAAAAACGGAGGTATCAGCAGAGGAATAGGAATTTTTTTTTGGAATGGATACCACGCGAGGGTGGCGAAGGTTGGGGCCACCCTCCATAAAAAAAAGTATAAAATCTTTTGTTTCAGGTAGACAGTCGTCAGTAGGTATGAACGTGAGACGTGAAATAGCCGATGAGCTGCATAAGCCGGCGCGAAGAAATTTCAAAACACGTCGTGTCACGCTGAAGGGTGTGAACGATTTATATCAGGCGGATTTGGTGGAAATGATCCCGTATGCTAAGGGCAACAACGGATACAAATATATACTGACAATGATAAATTGTCTGTCGAAATTCGCTATAGCCGTTCCGTTGAAAACAAAGACGAGCGCCGAAGTGGCGGCAGCTCTAGAACCGATACTCGAAAAACACCCTATGCGCCATTTTCAGACCGATCAGGGTAAAGAGTGGTTCAACGCCCACGTGGGTAAACTGATGAAAAAATACGGCATCAACCATTACACAACGTATACGGATAAGAAAGCGTCTATAGTCGAACGGCTCAATCGTACTTTGAAAACAAAAATGTGGCGCGAATTTACGGCTCGCGGCAGTTACGAATGGATAGATTTATTAAAATCGGTAGTTCGATCTTACAATAACACTTTGCACAGCACTATTTGTATGAAACCGGGTCGTGTGACGCGAAAACACGAAAACCAACTTTTGAAAAAAGTAAACGGTCAGGGTGGTGGTGGTGGCACTTTGAAAAAGACTAAATTTAACGTGGACGATAAAGTAAGGATTTCCAAGTATAAGAAGACTTTCGCTAAAGGATACCTACCGAACTGGACAAACGAGGTGTTTTCTATTTACGCCGTAGTCCCGACCGCACCTACCACGTACATTTTGCAAGACTCGAAAGGCGAGATTCTGAAAGGCGGGTTTTACGCCGAAGAAATAAGTAAAACCAATGTGGGCGATGTGTACCTCGTGAAAAAAGTATTGCGATCGAAAGGGAACAAAGTTCTGGTAAAGTGGTTAGGCTTTGACAAGTCGCACAACTCGTGGATCGATAAGCGCAAACTAATCGCTTGAAACAGGATATCCGTTTCCTATGCCCCCACACGCGGCCTCATTTTTACATTCGGACGAAGGATACTCTTCTGAGCCAGCTATTTATTAGACACGCGCGCGCACGAGCGGTTCAGTATCGAACGATAATGCGTATCGAGACGTCGCGTGAAAAATTGCAAATTTCAAATTTCGACGTTTTTGCCGGCGGTGGCGGGGGCAAGAGTAAACGTCATAGCTCGCTTTTGCCCAACACTATTCGTTGTATCGTATGCGGACCTTCCAATTGCGGTAAAACTAACGTCGTGTTCAATTTACTTTTCGACACGAACGGATTGAGATTCGCGAACGTTTACGTATTTTCGAAATCTCTGCACCAACCGAAATACAAACTATTGGAAACGGTTTTCACCGAGGACACGGGTATAGGTTATTTCCGTGTACAGAGAACGAAAGTGTCATCGACCCCAGCGAGGCCGAACCGAATTCGGTAATGATATTCGACGATATAGCTTGCGAGAAACACGATAATATACGCAAATATTTCACAATGGGGCGTCACAATAATATAGACTCATTTTATCTAGGCCAAACGTACAGTAGGATTCCGAAGCAACTGGTGCGCGACAATGCCAACTTGCTGGTAGTATTTAAACAGGACGAACTCAATTTGAGACACATTTACAACGACCACGTGAACACAGACGTTACGTTCGGTGTTTTTAAAGATATCTGCGCGGCAGCGTGGAAAGAGAAACACGGGTTCTTGTTGATAGACAAAGACAGCGAGATAGAAGAGGGCCGGTACAGGATAGGATTCGATCTTTTCTTCAAAGACTTGCAATGAGAATTTACACGTACAACGATGTAGCCGCGTATAAGAACGCTTCTTCTACACGTCCGAGGCGACAGCCGCCGAAATCGAACCTGTGCGCGTGGTATTACGCGGATAGGAAACGGTATTGCGGCAATTAGTGTAGTAGATCGGGAAAACACGGTGACGTATTCAACAGACGTTGTTGGCGCCATAAAAGGCACGGTGGCTACAGTAAGACAGTCCCGCCTGTCGTAATACTGATGATCGCTAGCGCTTCGCGAATCTACAACAGGGATATTTGGATGAAATTTCTGTGCGAGAGTGAAAAACGCGGAGTCCCGTTCGAACTGGTAATCTACAACGAACACATGCTCAACGGTACAGTACGACACCCTCAAAATCTACTCTCACGTTTCAGACCGTTTCCTGATCTTTTTAACCGTACAGTCACCCCCGGTCACGGTAACCTCGAGTACACTCAAGTCTATTTGGACATGTTGCAGTACGGCTGTTTATTCCCGAACGCGTCTAGATGTGTGGTAATTACAGAGAGAAGTATACCCATACGCGAACCCGTGGAAGCCTACAGACTGATTACAAGTTCGAGATGTATGATTGACGTGAGTTATAACGTAAAATACGGTCCCGTGCCAGCGCTTTTGCCTCACAATACACGGGGCAGAGCATTCGAAGCGGTGAACAACAAAGCGCAAGGTATGTTTACGGTAGAATTTCTTAAAGTCGCCCTGCCGAGCGTCGTCGAACAGTGCCTACACTTTGGCCTCTCTTTTGACGGTTATAATTACAAGGTCGTCGACTCGCGACAATTGGAAACATGGTGTAATTATACGGGTGCGAATTTAGACGAATTTCTATTATTGAATTCTTATCTTTTAGCTTCATCTTCAATTCGTCCTATAGCTCGGCTGAAAGAGTACATGCAGGACACGCCAAGAGACGATTACCTCTTGGTAGCCGCAATACCTGAGTGGCGTGACAACGTGAAACGCACCTTTGTTTTTACGGACGCGCGTAAAACTATGCGGATCCCTTTTTAGGATAACAATATGTACGGTTATCTGAGAGGGTTGCGTTGGGAGGGTAAAAGGTTTTTGTACGCGTCAGCCGGTGACGTTATACAATATCTGTTGTCCGCGAAAAAGTTTCCACTTTTCTTTAGATCGCTGGAATTGCCCTGAACAACAACACATATAAATAACACTACATATTAGCACAGCCGTTCATTCGACAATATGACGTTAACCGGTGATCTGGCTACGCTCGAAATCGACCGGTTGAAAGACGCCTTGAAACGGAAATATATGCAGATGAAATTCGGCGATGCCGATATGGACGTACAATTGACGAGACAGTACAAACCCATCATCAAAGAGTTGACGAAAATACAAGACGCCTCGCAGACGCTACTGCCCATTATGACGAAAACTGAAAAACAAGAAGAAGAAGAGGAAGAAGAAGAAGAAGACCGTTCTATGATGTCGGCAGTGTCGACACCGAAAAGAAAAAACATCATCATCATATCCGAGCTTCCTAGATACGCCTGTAATTGCGGAAACATCATCACCAGGATCTACTTGTTTATCTCCTGCTGCTGCTGCTCTTCTGAAAGTGACTCCGCAGCGGCAGCAAAATGTAGCTAGTTATGTGTCGACACCGCAGGGACGTGACGAATCAATAGAATGGATAAACAAGACGTTTAACCACCCTGTAGTACGTAAATACATGTTGAAAATGATTACCGATACGGCGAGGAAAAGAGAAATCGATAATCTGTACGGACCGCGAATAGAAGAAGACTCGATAATGGTCGGTTCGAAAACGATACAGTTCAGCGACGACGGCGATATTGTTATCGATGACGCAACCTATAAAGGTACACCGGGCCTATACGAAATACTATTCATGAGGGATCCCGTCGAGTACACGACCGAAGACGCCGCCGCGTACAAAAATATCTGTATACAAACAAACGCTCACCTCCAGAAATACAAGTCCTACGCGCCGGTCAACCGCAACCACACTTCGGTTAAATACAAACGTGTTATACAATACCTGTTTCCGCCGGCAAAACAAAATAAGAAGAAGACGAAGACGATGACGAGTCGTGTTAAACAAGGTCAAGGTTACGCGTACTGGGACGATCCAAACGAATTGTGCGACAGATTAAAGCTTTTGCTCATGTCGTACGACGCCGGTCATACGGGTCACGCCAACGAGATAGCGTCCATTATAGAAGAACTCAAAGAGGCGGGACTGATAAAAGGTTCGGGAAATAGAAAAATACGAGCAGTGATACGATGAGTGTCGACAAGTTTGGACGTTATAGCGGCGACGGCGACGGCAGCAAAAATTCCGGACGCCGTGGACCACCAGGGATCGGATTCGCTCTTACTCAGGACGGAGATTACGATTTAAAACACAAAGCGTTACGTAATGTCTACACGCCTGACGACGACGACGGCGGCGGCGACGACGTTGCCGTAAATAGGGTTACGATGATGAAACGTTGTTTAACATTCGACTCGGTGATTGCAAAATATCACGCGAAAAATAATCCTGTCGGCGGTCTGGCTAGACCGACAGCGGCGGACGACGCCGTGACCAAAGAGTATTTAGAATCTTTAATCCCCATTAAACTGGTCGACAGTTACTCGTTTGAAAACTTTCGATTACGTAATGTAGGCCCGCCACAATTGGACGGAGATGCGGTCAACATCCGGTATGCGAAAGAAAATATGCTCGTAAAAGATGGTGGTGGTGGTAGGGGAAAATTTGACGCCGGCGGATTGGTTATCAGTAACGTTAAAACACCCACAGCTAAAAATGATGCCGTTACAAAATCGTACGTGGATAATCGCGTAATAAGCGTTACAAGCGGTAACAGTTGGCATCTACAGAATAAACGTCTCGGTCACGTAGCGGAACCTGTACTTGCTAAAGACGCTGTCAATTTAGATTTTCTAATGCAAAATACGCTTTTTCTTACTCGACTGCCGACCGGTGATGTGTTCAACGCTAATAGTAAAAGAATCACAAACGTACCTGCAGGTGTGGAGCCTATTGACGCTGTCAATATCGAGCAATTACGCAAACAAGAGGAAAATATTAAAATGTGGGTTGCCTTTAACACATTAAACGGCGGCGGTGTTAAGGGTTACTTTGATGCTGAATATAAGCCTATCAGGAACATGGGCAAAGGGTCGAGCGATAACGACGCTGTCACTTACAATCAGATGACCGAAGCTGTAGAAATAGCGATTGATAAAGCAATGATTGGTATGATGAGTAATATTCACAAAGAACTAATCTCTTTGGCTAAGGAAATAAGGAAACGGTACAGTCACGATGACCCTAAACAGAATCTTTTATCCCATTGGCGCCAAGTGTGGGAAGAATAAATATTAATCGAAATTTTCTTCTTCATCATTTACTTAAAGAGCTAGTCGTAGTAATTAGTGTTCAGTGTTAAAATGGTCGGTAAGCAGGCAACACGTGTCAGTCGCAAACGGAGAGCGATTAGGAAAGGTCGTGGATTGATTTCATCCGCTGTCGATTTACTACCGTCCGCTATAAACAAAGCGGTCGATTTACTGCCCGTCGAACTACATATACCTACGTACAACTACTGCGGTCCGGGAACTAAATTGAAGAAGAGATTAGCTCGCGGCGATAAGGGTATAAATCCTTTGGACGAAGCGTGCAAAGAACACGATATCGCATACAGCCGGTACAGCGATTCAAAAAATCGTAGCGAGGCGGATAATCGTCTGGCGGGAAAAGCTTGGAACCGTGTCAGAGCGAGTGACGCTTCTCTAGCGGAACGAGCGACAGCGCTAGCGGTAGCGGCCGCGATGAAAGCGAAAGCGAAATTAGGGGGGCGGCGGAGAAAGAGGAAGAAGAGGTCGACGACTAAAAAACGACGCACTATTACTCAACTCATTTCCGGTTTAAGGGGAAAAGGTCTTTATCTCGGACCGTACAGGAAGAAGGTAGGCGGCGGCGGCGGTTGCAGAAAGCGTCGTAGGACGACTAGGAAAAAAAAACAACAACACACTATTGATCGATTCGATACCTATCAGACCGTTGACGAATTTGGAATTGGAAAAGTACGCGAAACGTTTGGGCGTGGCAGCGTTCCGCGGTGTTTTCATGCGCGACACGTTACCGCGCGGTAAACCGTGGCGAAACGAATCGGCTATCGTGAATTTGGACAGCGTGTCGGGCGACGGTACTCACTGGGTATGTTATAAAAGAAAGGCGATGCGGTCGAGTATTTCGATAGTTTCGGTAATCTGAGACCGCCGAAAGAGTTGATCGCGTATTTCGGTCCAGCAGCCGATATTCGCTATAATTACACGAGATACCAGCGTTTCGATTCAGTCGTTTGCGGTCATCTGTGTCTAAAGTTTCTCACGACACGGTCATGTCCATATGTTTGAGCGGAAACAGTTCCGAACTTTCTTGCGATTTTTTCCCGCCCATCGACGTCTCCGACGGTGGCGGCGGCCAATGGGAAATCGGTCTGGTCGATTTGGCTACGTACAATTCTATTCCGAATATCAAAGACGGCTTTAATAACGAATTTCGATTGTTTACGACGACGACCACGACGACTAGTGGCGATGGTCGCGATAAACGATCTCTGTATTTTTTGCAAAATTTGGGTCATGTTACTGTAAATGAAAAAGAAAAGAAAAGAAAACTTTCATCACCCGCTACTGCCGGTACTACTGCTGGTGCTGCTGCTGCTGCTGCTGCTGCCGACAAAGACACGGAAGATACAAGAACCGCTCGTTTAATTGCTACTACTACTGACGTCGACGATACAACTGTTTCGTCTAAAACGGTAGACGTAAAATTGCCTACGGGTTCGTACGAAATCGACGACATTGAAAAGTACATTAAATCGAGACTAGATTCGAATATCGTTTTCTCTTTAAAACCGAACAATAACACGTTAAAGGCGGAGTTATTTTGTTCGGAAACGATAGATTTCAGCGGTGAACGTACGATCGGCACGTTACTCGGTTTCGAAAGGAAAATTCTACGACCCGGTTATGTGCACGTTTCCGACCTGCCGGTGGACATCATCAAGGTCAGTGTAATACAAATCGAATGTAACGTGGCGTCGGGTTCGTTTCAAAACGGTGTAGAGAGTCACGTTATACACGAATTTTATCCCCGCGTACCGCCCGGCTATAAGATTATCGAGATCCCGCGAACGGTAATATATTTACCGGTTAACGTGAAATCGATTCACAACCTTACCGTCAGCCTGAAAGATCAGAACGGCGATCTCGTGGACTTCCGGAACGAAACTATTTCGATCAGATTGCATTTGAGAAGACGTCGGTAAGAAGAGGCGGAATGGGTCTCGTATTTAACCGGGATACGTATAGACACGACGTTAGTCCGCGGACAAACACGACAGTGTTAACACTAGGAATATACGTTTTTACGCTCTCTCGGCTTTAAAATTGTTCCGAAATAATGGATATGCTGGCGCTCGAAAGACAACCTGTGTACGATAATACGATCACCGGTAAAGAATATCATTACCACAAACCGTACGCGTCGTCCACGTTCCGCAATAACGATGAGATCCGCATACCGGTTAACCAACAGGACGTCATGACGTTACCGCACGAGAGTATGCTTTATATTACGGGTACGTTGACGGGAAAAAAAGAAAACGGTGCCAAGGCTAAAGTGGACTTTGTCAACAACGGCGTGGCGTTTCTATTCGACAATATCAGATACGAGATAGCCGGCAACGAAGTGGACGGTACGCGTCAATTGGGTATCGTGAGTACGGTGAAAAACTTACTGTCCACACCCGAGTACAGAGTGAATAACCTTAAAAATGCCGGTTGGGTGGGTCCTGGTAGGTACGTGTCTCCCGATAGTAGTAGCGGTGAATTTTCCGTACTCGTACCGTTGAAAATGTTGATGGGATTTTTCGAGGATTACCGGCGGATAGTGGTCAACGTGAAACAGGAACTGGTACTCTTACGATCGGCATCCGATTTGAACGCCGTTTACAGCGAAGACGGCGCGACGTCAGTTGACCTCGTGATTACCGGTATCACGTGGTTGTTACATCACATTACCGTGGACGGGAAACACGAGGTGGACACGTTGCGAAAGATTCAGAACAACATCACAGCGCACATTGCGTATCGCGGGTGGGACGTTATCGTACGACCGTGGTGGCCGGCCGTAAAACACGAATCGTGGGTCCTCAAGACGGCCACTATAGACCAGATGCCTCAGATCATAGCGTTAGTCTTTCAAACGGATAGGTCCAATCAGATCGCTAAAGACGCGTCCGCGTTCGATTATTGCAACATCACGGACGTACGCGTTCATCTGAATTCGGATTTTCACCCTTACGAACGGGTACGCGGTAGTGCGGCGCTAGCGTACCACAAATTCTGCGATTTCCAACAGTACTATTACGGTCGCGAACCGTCCCCTTGTGTAGATTTGCAAACGTTCAAAGAGAAAACACCGATTTTCGTAATCGATTGTTCCAAGCACAAAGATTCGTTCAGGTCGGGACCTGTCGACGTGAAACTGGAAATAGAAGCTTCCGATAATTTTCCCGCCAATACGACGGCCTATTGCGTTATCTTTTACGATAAGCACATGAGCTATTCCCTACTCACAGGCGCTATTAAGAATATAGCGGGTTTTTAGGCTGGTAGGGATGAGGAGGAGGAGGGGAGAAGTGAGGTAGGTGCGAGATGAGTGTTACAGCGCTCAGTGCGAGTCATGGAGCGTATGGACGTGGATCGCCAGCAGTCTACAAGACGTACGGTGCCACCAAACTTACCTTTAGGTATTTATTTGAAAACGTTGAATTTTTTAAACAGCGATTGCAGTAAATTTATCGTGCCCGGTCTTTTCCAGCACGCCGCACACGAGCTGGGCGTTTTGGTGCAGTCGGGTAAAAATAAATTTGTTTTCTTCACCTATTTCACGTTCAACGAGTTGCTGAATGAACTGACGAATATAACGTCGGCAGCCGCGGCTGCTACTGCTTCGACCGCTTCGAAAAAAATTTAAATTCAGTCAAGGTCACGTGATTGTCCGGAAAGTGTTCGGTAAGAGATACGTTCAGTTGTACAGCGGCGTCGGCGTAGGTCCGCATACCGTTTCGTTGACCGCCGACGAGTGGAAATTGTTCGTCGACAGTGTGCCTCTGGTGACGCGTCGTATCAAAGAATTGTTTTATAACGAAAAAGATTTGATCGCGTACATCATCGAGTGTCTGGCCGGTGACGGCGAACCCGTATCCAGTAGTCTGCCCGAAGCGGACCGTTTGTACGACGAAGTGGTCTTATTCAAAAAACATGCTGCAGCAGCAGCAGAATCGGCTAGCGGTAGTTGAATTTCACGCGTACGTAGACAATTGCGGCGAGTATATAGTGAAAGAATTGGCCGTTGTCAGCCGTTTCTCGTACACGGTTACGATTTTCAAATCGCCTTACGGTTTTCACGAGCTAAACGAAAAGAGTAAGAAAATCGCTCTTTGGTTACGCGAATATTTTCACTGTATAGAATGGGCAGACGGCGATATACCGTTCAACAAGAACATCGTACGTGAGATGTTCAGACCTTTTTCCACTTTGTACACTAAAGGTGCGGAAAAAGCGCAATTTTTACGCCGTTACCATCCGAACGTTTTGGAATTACCCGAAACGTTGGATAATAATGTCAAATGTACATATTTCAAATGCATATTACCCCATCATAATAGCGATAGTAGTAAGTGTGCTCTGCAGAGCGCGAAACATTATTACGATTTACTCGATGCTTAGTGTACGCGAGCGCGCGCTTATGTCTAGGAGGTCACTGGCGCGGAGTTAATTCTCCCGTAAACCAAAGAGACGTGTGTGTGTGTGTATGTGTGTGAGGTCACTGGCGTGGAGTTAATTCTCCCGTAAACCAAAGAGACGTGTGTGTGGAGGTCACTGGCGTGGCGTTAATTCTCCCGTAAACCAAAGAGATGTTTGTGTGGAGGTCACTGGCGCTGAGTTAATTCTCCCGTAATCCTAGGTGTGTGTGTGTGTGTGTGTGTGTGTGTTTGGAGGTCACTGGCGCGGAGTTAATTCTCCCGTAAACCTGGGTTTTGTGTGTGACTGGTGTGGAGTTGATTCTCCCTTGCGCGCGTGCGCGTACGCTACGCTGACGGTGTAATCTTTTATTGTAATAACCTAAAAAAAGTAAAAATACAAAAAAAAATTAAAAAATATAAAGCAAAAAAATTTTTTTTTGGGAGACTACAATTTTGTCATGGAGTGGTAGTCACCGGGGGTAGCGATGGTTTGGGGCTACTCCCTCAAGGGGTTAAGCCTTCTGCTTAACACCGGATTGTAATGTGGGCTACGACGGCGGCTTCACCACCTCGTACGACGGTTCCAACCCCGTGTACAAACACAGAGGACAATCGTGAATATGTTTATGTGAGCCCTGAAAAGGGCCATTTGTACGCTACTCCTCGGATTGACAGCGGACTGGGCACCTACATATATCATACACCATTCACGATGATTTGTAAGTCTTTTTTTTCCATTAACTCAATATATTTATCATATGTCTTGTATACATATGCAATACATTATGTCTTGTATTTTAGTTACATTGTAATAATCAATTCTTGAGATGTTTTTGTTTTTTTTTCTTTGTACTTAGTAAATTGTTTTGTATTTGTACTTAGTAACTGTTTTATAAGTCATTTTTTTTTCATTAACTCATTATTTACAATAATTCAACTACATGTCATGTATATTTGTGTTTTTTGTTTGTTTTGCAAGCAAACGATGTTTAAAATAAAACAAAGACAATTTTATGTTTACATCTTTGTTTCTTTTTTCCTTATTTTTGACGTAAGACGAGAGGTCAGTCATCATGGTTTTCGAGTAAATATTTTTTTTAAACTGTGGCCAAAGTAGCATATTAATGAATAACTTTGTAAAAATTAACGTATAATATTAAAACACTATCCCTTTTTTTTAAAAGAGAGAGAGAGAGAGAGAGGGAGGTCATAGAATGAAGTACTTTATACGTTCATATAACGCACTATCCAGCGACCCTAGTCCTCCTATGAACAACCCTGCTGGGAATTAGGCACGTAACATGATGGCTGATGAGGTTAGAGAGAGAGAGAGAGAGAGAGGGAGAGGGAGAGAGAGAGAGAGAGAGGGAGGTCATAGAATGAAGTACTTTATACGTTTATATAACGCACTATCCAGCGACCCTAGTCCTCCTATGAACAACCCTGCTGGGAGCTAGACACGTAACATGATGGCTGATGAGGTTAGAGAAAGAGAGAGAGAGAGAGAGAGAGAGAGAGAGAGGGTGGTCATAGAATGAAGTACTTTATACGTTTATATAACGCACTATCCAGCGACCCTAGTCCTCCTATGAACAACCCTGCTGGGGGCTAGGCACGTAACACGATGGCTGATGAGGTTAGAGAGAGAGAGAGAGAGAGAGAGAGTGATCATAGATAGACTTACTTTATATGTTTATATAACGCGCTATCGACAGGCCCCGGGCACGTAACACGATGGCGGCGGCTAGAGAGAGAGAGAGAGAGAGAGAGAGAGAGAGAGAGGCGGTCATAGATTGACTTACTTAATATGTTTATATAACGCGCTATCGACAGGCCCCGGGCACGTAACACTATGGCGGCGGCTAGAGAGAGAGAGAGAGAGAGAGAGAGAGAGAGAGAGGCGGTCATAGATTGACTTACTTAATATGTTTATATAACGCGCTATCGACAGGCCCCGGGCACGTAACACTATGGCGGCGGCTAGAGAGAGAGAGAGAGAGAGAGAGAGAGAGAGGCGGTCATAGATTGACTTACTTTATATGTTTATATAACGCGCCATCCACAGGCCCCGGGCCACGATGGAGGCGGCGGCGGCCATAGATAGACTTACTTTATATGCTTATATAACGAACTATCCAGCGGCCCCTGGCCACGATGGCGGCGGCGGCGGCGGCCATAGATAGACTTACTTTATATGTTTCGCGCTATCCACAGGCCCCGGGCCACGATGGCGGCGTCTAGAGAGAGAGAGAGAGAGAGAGAGAGAGAGAGAGGAGAGAGGCGGTCATAGATACTTACTTTATATGTTTATATAACGCGCTATCCACAGGCCCCGGGCCACGATGGCGGCGGCTGGAGAGAGAGAGAGAGAGAGAGGCGGTCATAGATACTTACTTTATATGTTTATATAACGCGCTATCCGCAGGCCCCGGGCCACGATGGCGGCGGCTAGAGAGAGAGAGAGAGAGAGAGAGGTCATAGAATGAAGTACTGTTTATATAACGCGCTATCCCCAGGCCCCGGGCCACGATGGCGGCGGCCATAGATAAACTTACTTTATATGTTTATATAACGCGCTATCCGCAGGCCCCGGGCCACGATGGCGGCGGCCATAGATAGACTTACTTTATATGTTTCGCGCTATCCCCAAGCCCCGGGCCGCGGCGGCCATAGATAAACTATATGTTTCGCGCTATCCGCAGGCCCCGGGCCACGATGGCGATTCGCAAACCCGAGCCGCCATATATCTCGAATCGCACTAATTTCCCAAGACGCCACCGTGGTACAGTGGTTATAGCGTGCGCCTCACACGCGCAACGTCCCCGGTTCGAGCCCCGCCAGAAACGTGCAACTTTTTTTTCCGGTATACATTTATTTATTCGATTAATTAATAACGCACCGTGATGTCAACACACAGATCAGACACCTCGTGACGTCCACGAACACCTACGGCACGTATATATATATCCAAGCTCAACTCGTGTATATATTTATCCACCAATCAGAGAGTTGGGCTATTCTACCCCCATTCCTACTATTAGAGCTGCCAGCATGCTTCTAGGACACTGGTGCAGGTGTCGTTATAAATTATAGAGAATTGTAGAGTATTGTTTGTGTTTCAGCAATGAAGTTTATCAGTTTTTGTTCAAACTTGGAAGCGAAATCAATGAACAGTTTTCAACAAAAATTTGTATTTTAAAATTAGAAATATTAAAATTAACTTTGCCTTATTCATTTCATATTGCAAATGAAACTTGAAAATTTTAAATGCAGACTTATGCTGGTTTTAAAGGTGATTATAAAGATGAAATTTCATTTCCAAAATATGTAAGAAAAATTTGTGTTTTTTCCCTTAAATGTTTGAAAAGATCGTTATTTTGTAACTGTTGAAAGAATTTTTCTGGGTAACAAAGATGTCCGAGCTGTAAACAAAATCAGATTTTCGTGTAAACTTTGAATCAAATCGGACCAAAATTATGAACACTAGAGTGTTGAAACACACACACACACACACACAAAATATGTAAATACGACCTCTCATAATGTAACCTAGAGATCAGACTCTGCGCCTTAATTTCAAGGTCGCGGGTGTGGATCCATGGTACATTTTATAATGTGCAAATAAAGTGGCTAATCAGACGCAAATAAAACATTACAATGCACAACCATAACTAATAAGCTTAACATCTAACTTGGCATGAATTTTAAAGATATGCTATTAGGTTATAGGCCGGGTATCTGATATCGTGCAAGAAATATCTGTAATGACGACATTCACATGCATAGAATGTTGTGCAGACATGCTTAGCGGAGATTTGCGACAGACAAAAACACAAACACGGCAGACACAGACACTGCACCATGGGGTGGAACACGTGAGTAGTAGACCATTCATCTTATTCATTATGTTTTTACTTTGTTCTTGTTCCGGGCTCGAGGATACCGATAATGTTTATCATTATTTTTCTCGCTGTACAAGCTTTATGGACTTATAGTGTCCTACGAAATTCTAATCGATCTTAACGTTAAAAAATAGGTTTTATTTGGGCGTCTATTTGCTGTGCATGCGCGTATGTGTTTGCTTATGCACATCGCTGGAGGCTAACTCAGTGAAGTTTTCCTATCTCGGAAATATTTTTTTAAATTAAAATTTTTTTTGAAGCCCATTTATTCATTTAAAAAAATTTTAATTTAATGTAATTTCCTAAAATTACAATATTTTAATCAAATATTTTTATTTTTGTAAAACTATATTTTTTAATTTAGCGTTAAAAATTGCAAAACGCCATGAAAAATCGGTTTAATTTTTTAAAAACATTTTATAGTACTTATCTCAAATTTTGGTCATTAAGTCGTTGAAATACATTTTTTTTCAGGAGGAAAAAGAACCACATGACCACATTCGTTCTTATTTTATTGTTACTGCTGAACAACTAATTTATCTTATTTCATATTTGGAACATTGAATATAGTTATACATTTTTATATATGATCAAATTTTGTGCGAAACCAGACTCGTGTTCGAAACTTTTGGTAGATTTTTCTGAATTTTTCGGTGAAGATTTGGATAAATAATTAAATGTGAGAATATTGGTGTATTTTTTATGCAATTTTGTACGTGATTTTTATAATAATTTACACCCGTTGAAATATTAACTGTTATTTAAAGAGCTTAAATTTGAAATGGTTATTTAGGGCAGCATAACTGAAATGTTTGGGGAAAATATATTTGTGAAAATTAATGAACTTTGATCAACTAATGTCAGTTAATGAAATTGATATTCCTCATAGTTAACGAAATATTTTCGCACCACTCCAATCGAAATTTATGATACAAAACCCAGTTCGTTCACCTTCATATAATCTCAGATACATTTTCACGTTCCCTCCCACAAATAACCAATTTTTATCCCTCAATCAAAATAGGAATTAAAAAAAAAATAGAGCACCATTCTTAGCTTTAATTTACGTGCTCACGAATTTTCAACTTAATAGCTCTTATAAAATCTGATTTTTCTTTAATTAGATTTTCCAAAATGTCCAACATAAAACTTATCTGTGCACGGTTTTTAGCTTACTTTGCCATTGTTATCGACAACCACCACGTAATATTTTTCAAAACACCCATTTTAGGGCCTTTCAATCAAATTGTGTAACAAAAATATATTTGTAATTGTTTAAAGCTATTTTAGACCTTTACACATAATTTCAGGTTCTTAATAATTTATAGTTACAGTCGCCGAATTATATATCACAACTGGAATCAAAAGAGCTTCTACAAAACTGAAAATTTAATTTTAGCTTTCTAGTTCTTATTCGCCGAGATATATCACAACTGGAATCAAAAGAGCCTCTACATAACTGCAAATTTAATTTTAGTTTTTTAGGTCTCATGGTCGCAGAAATATATCAAAAAGCTGCTAAATAATTGCATATCAAATTTTAGCTTTTTAATTTTATGATTGCAGTAGTATTTTCATAGAACTACTTTATTTGACAATAGTTAGGGGACAAGATAAAGACAAAGATCTAACGATCTATCAATCTATCTAGAGAAAAAGATAGACGAATTTTTTTTTTGTGTTTAACGTCCGACTATTGTGCACACTTGGGCTAATGCAGACAATGGAATGATTTATAGCATATGAAAATGCCAAGCCCTGACCGGGAATCGAACCCGGGTCCTCGGGGTGAAAGCCCAGTACGCTATCAACTAGGCCACCGAGACGGCTTCGGGTTTTTGTTATGAAGGCAAACTAAACTGTGGCCAGAAGTATGCAAATTTACAACCTTGAGCGTAGCGTGCAGCTTAGAATATCTTAACAGTGACATCTTTAAATATTGTCGTATTTGTTTCCCCTGTATAAATCTATATGAATATTTAGATATAAACAAAAAGCGAGTAGAATATAAGATCATACATTGAACTAACTTATATTGAACTGTGTTGTAAAAGCAAGCAGGCATTGAATTTTGTAGGTCAAATGTTTGCCCTTGTTTCATGTTCAGTCGGTCACATGTTCCTTCACATCTGGAAAGAATTATGGGAGGTGATGACGTAAATATCATTGACAAGAGTTACATGAAGAACCTGCAGGCACGCATCAGAGAAGAACACGAAGAACAGCTTTGGAAGAGGATACGTCAAAGAGAAGTATAGTGTATCTGTTTTAGTTATTTACACTAAGGATCGTGCAGGATCTCTCATCGTGTCAATCGAGAGATGAATTTAGTTTAAACATTTTATGGTATTTTCGATCTTCTGATGATCAGTAGAAGTTTGGTTTTTATATTTCTTAGGCCCGTCGTGTTCGAGGTATTTGAACCCCTTCAATTAAAATTGTGTTTATTCTTTCAAGATAAAGATAAAAATGTATTTAAAGACATTTAAACTAACATTTATTACAGAAAATTTTACTGCCGTTAGCTTTCCCCTTACCGTTAACTCCGATACTTTGTCCTTGTCGGTCCAGTTGACAAATAATATTATAACTATATATCGGACAAAGGACATTCTCTCCGTGACTAACAAAGTTCGCGAGTTGTATATATCGCGTCTGACACAAATACTTTAGGTTGAGTTTGAACTTAAGAAGAAGTGATTAACTGTAACACGAAAAATTATCGAAATAAAGGATCGCAGTAAAACAGTGTCAATTAGTGAACTTTATCGTGAAGTATTGATAATCCGCTCTTAGTAATAATGGATACTTTCAGTGAAAAAAAATAATTAACTCCTGGTATTTTTCTTAATAAAAAAAGTTACTGCTTCTAAATAATTTTCATTTAATAGTTTTCAATGATTCCTATATGAAACAAAATTATTGTTTTCATTGAAAGTAACTTGCAAAAATTTCAACTTAATCAAATAAGACTTTCTAGAAATATGGAAAAGTTAGTAAACAAAATTCTGATAGGAAATTAATTTTTTTATTTATATATTGATACTGTCTTACAGAAATAACAATATAATAAATTAAATTTGATATTTGTATATTGACAAATACTTATAGAAATAACCAAGTAGGAAATTAAACTTGTTATTTAAAAATGAGTATTGATGACAGGTCTATGTGGTAAGCTTGCAAAAGATTTTCAGTTTTTTTTAAACAATATAATAAAAATGTAATCTGTTTGTTTTAAATAATAAACTGTGAAGGCGATGGAAGTGGACAGAGAAAAAAGACTCATCCTTGCCGGGAAAATGGCCGTGGAAGACGGACCTGCAGAACTGGCCAATCATCCTGGCTTTAAGATTTCCCAGTTTACAAACAAAATCTTGGAAGAAAGGAGAATCAAAGTGAGTAGGCCTGACTTTTAGTTTGTAATGAGCTAAGATGCAAAGCCAGAGGTTACGTGCAGACATACAAGCTATTGGACGGAAGGAAGACACAACAGATAGAAAATCACATTATTAGTCATTTTTACTCTTGAAAATTTACTGTTCTAGCAATCCATTATTGCTGGTAAAGACCAATTATGATATCATAGTCCCTTTTTGTGGTTATCATTTAAAATTACGATATAGGCCAACCCGACCTAAATACCAAATTCAAGAAATTATATAAATATATATATATATATATATATATATATATATATATATATATTTGTGTTTAACGTCCGGTTATTGTGCACACTTGGGCTAATGCAGACGACACGGATGATTTATAGCGTATGAAAATGCCAAGCCCTAGCCGGTAGTCGAACCCGGGTCCTCGGGGGTGAAAGCCCAGTACGCTATCAACTAGACCACTGAGACGGCTAATATATATATATATATATATATATATATATATATATATATATATATATAATGCAGTGTGTGTGTGTGTGTGTGTGTGTGTGTGTGTGTGTCTGTGTGTACATGCGCGTGAATTGATTGACTGATTGATTTGTTGGAGTGTTTATTTCTTAAATTTGTCATTCAGGTCGAGTTTGCCTATATCGTGGAACAATTTGAAAAAAATTTAGACGCCCGTTTTTGTTCAAAATTAGATTCTCTTGAAATCAGTTCTCAATTTTTTGATAAAACTTTGCTCAAATTTGGTCCATAAAACATAGGTAGCCAAAACATCCGGTTGGAGAGTTATCGGATTAAATCAATTCATGAAGATAGACAACTCGAGTTAGTGTAGTACATTATTTTAAATTAAAAAAAATGGTTGGAGACTAAAGAATTATAAGGGAGAGACTACGCGCCTTCGAAGTGAAAACTTATTTACACCGGAATTCAGGAAGCCCCTCGTTTGTCAGCTCTCGCTACGTTACCCTCAATTCGTTTTTACTGCACAACGAAATTGAATAATATCATTTCAGTTGAGGTTATGTTTAGTCACTTCAAGTCTACACACACACACACACACACACACACACACACATATATATATATATATATATATATATATATATATATATATATATATATTATGATATATAGTTCTGACGTGCCCGTCCAAAAACTACACAGGCAGGCATGGGGAAAAGAAGTATTCCCTTCACCGGTAGCTTCTGGGCCGGATTGTTTTAAACTGATTTAAGTATTTCTATATTTATTCAATTACGAACATAAATTTTAGGTATCAGTGAAGTTAAACTGTTTCATTTCACATTGTTTACATTACGTACTTTTACACTGACAGGCTAAGAAGCTAGTTTCACCGAACATAAGTAAGTTGTTGAGTGCCTCTGCCAACTCTCTGAGGAGGGCGGCCAGGGAAAGTACTAGTGAAGGCAGTGACGTGGTCGTACTGGAGACAGACGAGGTAGAGAGGCTGGAACACTTGAAGAGGGTCGAGATGGACATGATAGCCGGCAACCTGTTTACTCAAGAGGATTATGACCGTGTTATATACGAGTGCCCTCTGGTCAAACATCTGAGAAATGTGGAGGTAAGTCTGATGAACTGATCAAGTCACGCAACTGTCGCGCCGATAGTTATTTTTTTGCACCTTAAGATTTTTTGAAAATATGATTTTTACCGTCGTAATCAACATTAAAGGCCGCATAAATCAGCACTAACTTTAAAATAAATGTTTTTAACATGAAAAGTGATGTTTTTAAAGATATTAAAGGCTACTGGTAACATCAATTGTTCAAAATATTACCAAAATAATTTTCATGCCAAGTTGAAATTAATCGGTTAATTGGGAAAGTGAGAATGTCAAACACACACACACACACACACACACACACTGACACTCACACGCGCTCTCTCTTTCTAAAGAGAAAGATCACTCTCTCCTTCCCTCACACACGCACTTACACTCACACTCTCTCTCTCTCTCTCTCTCTCTCTCTCTCTCTCTCTCTCTCTCTCTCTCACACACACACACACACACACACACACACACACACACACACACACACATATATATATATATATATATATGTGTGTGTGTGTGTGTGTGTGTATATGTATATATATATATGTATGTATGTATATAGAAAAAATAAATAAAAAATGAAATACACAAATATTTTGGATCTAAAATACTGTTTATCTTTAATAATTTTGATAAATTTTTGTGACCGATGCATATTTCCCTCCAAAAATCCAGTTCGGCTAAAGAAAAAATAACCTCACTCTATTTACGTAATTTTTTTAATTGCTTGTCAGATTTTGGTCGTACTTACTTTAAACGACGATTTTCAGAAAATTTAAATGTATTTTAGTAATTTTATTTTCGTTTCTGTTCCAGACTGTTGAAGAGCTATACAACCTCGCAGACGAAATTATTGGACCTGTTGTCAAAAAGAAACGAGTCATTAAGAATAAATTTATTTTGTGCTGATATAGCTTTTTCATAACAGACAAAAGTTCGTCTCACATTAAAATAACTTATACCAATAAAGTGCATTTCCTCCGCCTATAAAATATGAGAGGGGAGGATGCAAATGTCCACAAAACGTTTTGCTAAACTTAAAAAAAACTTATAACAAAGGAAATAGACATACAAAATATTTCCAAAAAGTATAAAATATCACAACTAATTTGACTTTCATTGAAAATAACATTTCACGTTTATTATCAGTGTTTATATATGACGAAATTATCATCCAAAATTTCAATGAATTTAAAAAAATATAAAATCCCTAGTTATGCTGATTTTATCGCTGATTACGATAGTGAAATAAGATTTTTTCTTAACATCCATTTTTTTGTACCAGTGCACTAGTGAGACCGAGGGGTCAGCGTTAACCGATTGTAAAGCTGACCCTGCAGTAACCCGCGACCATGAGGTACGCACTTGAGAGTTGTAACAAGTTGACCGGTCCTTAACCATCTCGACCTTTTTTTTTTAAAGAAATGTAATAAAGAAGTTTATAATGTTCTTAAGCTTTGGAATGACCTTCATTGTAAAATGGTTTGATATTTAACGGACTCGTTCAAGGCAACAGACTTAAAAGAAAATGTCTAACGACTTCTTAGAAGTGAGCCAGAGGACAGGATCGGTTCTCATTTCAAAGTTCTACTCCAATACCTTATTTTTTTAAATGGAATAAAATGAAATATTTCGAAATGATTTACATTTTTCTTATGACTAAAGACTAAAGTAGAGTAGTCCTTCTTTAATATTAAAAAATTACTTGTCGTATGTTCAAAGTCGATTTAAAAAAAAAATTACCCCTACTTCCCCATAAATAAATAAAAAAGTAACGTTCACATTTACTTGATTTATTCAGCTTTTTATTCGAAGCATTTGTGTTAAACTTATTCCTCACTGCATGACGTGCAACACCTTCGCTACTCCTTAAATTTATTTACTTTGCATATAATAAATTTTGTTTCAGATTGTTTATTGCAAATATTCCGATATATATATATATATATATATATATATATATATATATATATATATATATGTTGTACGAGTTCGATAATCGTGTAATTATACAGTAGCTGTGCCAGCGTCAGCAAAAACGTTGATCGCTATTATAAATTTATAAGTAAAAGTAATATAATAACTTATTTTACTGTTGCAATAAAATCATTTATATATCCTGCTACAAAATGAAAATTAAACAAAAATTGGTTTGTAACAATCAAGCGAAATAATTTACAACCTATTTGAAGTAGTGATTTATCTTCCCGGAAGTTTAGAAAACTAATAGGACAAAGTTCAATGTCGTGCCTTCACACTAACCTTAAAGTATCACACATTAATACATGAATGATTTCAATTTGCTTCATTCAAGTCAGCGGCACAGCTGCTTATGTTTTTAATACGCGTTTTTGTTAAACTTCCTTACATAGCAACCATGAATAATATTTTTATAAACCAACTGTATTCGACTTAGAAAAGAGAACCGTATAAATATTATTGTATATTGTAATATAAATTTTGTTATGAAATAGTAATATTATGTTATTTTATTTATATATAAGCAAATGGTATTCGTCTGAAAGAACTTCGAGTGATATTTTATGGTAGAAGAAGGATGAAACAAAAAGGTGGCAATGAAATAAAAACAAAAAGGTGGCAATGAAATAAAAACAAAAAGGTGGCAGGAAAATGGAATTACGGACTGGACCTATTTGCATTTAACAAGCAAGAAATATATTCACCCCATCCCTGTTACCACTTACCCTTATATTGTTGTTATCAAACATACTTGCATTATAATTATTGATAACTAGCAATATAGCCATCTGTATTAAAATAATAAATATACAAATTTCATCTAATGTATCAAATTAGCCTATTACTTATTGTAAAAATACACCAAATTACAAAAACCGATCACCTCACTTCTCGATATAAGAACAGCGCTAATGAGGAGGTTCTGTTGTACAAAGAAACATTAGAAAACTTGAAACAGCTGTTAAATTAGTCCATTCGATTTGTTCACGTGATACAACTACAATAAATGTACCAACTTGATATTAAAGATAAGAACAATTACTCAAATAAAAAGTAGGGGTTACAAAATTTAGTGTGGAGCCATAAAAAAAATTAAAGGTCTGTTTTTTTCAAAATCTTTTCACCATACTTTGCGCAAACTTTGGTAAGACATGGAGATACTCGTGTCTGGGGAAACAGTAAGAAATAATAGAATAATAAACTGAAAAAAATGCCGGAACTAAACCCTGACTGTCAGTTGATCAGTTTAATAATAAAGCAACAACTTCCGCTTTACTTCAATAAAAAGAGAGACTATGATAAGTTTGAGCCTTAAAGCTTAAAACTTAATGTAAAGTTATTACAGGAACTATTATAGCGAGGATGAAACTTTCATATCTCTTACCGCAATATATAAACATTTAATTAAATCTTCACACGATATTTTATTACGTAATAATAAACGTTTAATTATCTTTGGTCATATATGAAGTCTTCATAACGTGAGGCGACAAAATTTTGATTTTATTTGATCATTCAGTAACCGAAAAGTTTGACTTTCTCAGGTATTCTGGAGACTTGATGTGATTAAATGCTTTCAAGTTTTTTTTTATAAATGTTAATATTCATGCTTTTTTTGGACAAATCTAAAAATTTTAAAAAGTAGGATTTTCTCTAAATCGTTTCTAACGATTTTTATAAACTTTACCGTAAATATGGTCTTTATTACCAAAACAAATCTTATAGCATCCTATAAGCATGCATTTAGGAAGTTATTGACTACAAAAAAAAAAAGCTATGCATTTTTTCTGCAAAACATACATTAAATTTTGCTGAAATTTTGTGAATATGTGAGTGAGATTCACAGCTGAAGTTCTTAGTTAAAAATGAAATAAATTTGTAGCCTAAAGTAAAAATAAAATAATAGAAAAAAAGTTCGACCACAGCGTGGGTATTCCGTTTTAATCTGGAAATATAAATATCTTTTATTTAAAAGTTGCTATACTGACTTATACTATAATATAAGTACAAATAACAAAAACACATTACTATTTATGTTTTTAAGAATTTTAAATACAATCTAATGAACTGAATTAGTATTTTTGAATTTGAATAGATAATTTGAACTTTTAATAGACTAATTGATCGTTTAATATATACTAAAGTTTAAATAAATTTATACTTACGGAAGTTTGGAACACGCTCCCGCAGTACCCATGTCACGTGACTACCGCACTAAGAAGATGTGTTAACGCACACAGAAGTAGCGGTAAAATCCTTTAGTATTAGCATATGGAAGCACAGGCTAGAAATAGCTCGTATGGACACGCAGTGAACGCGCTCATTCATGTGAGGGTTACAAAGTGACGCTTACTGGTGCATGCCGAGTAGCCACTCTCGGGCGTGGGTTCTTGTACGAATTCTGTTTTTGACGGCTTTAGGAATTCGTAATGCACCATTATAGATTAGATTAGAGTCTAGAGGAAGAGACAGTACAACCCCAGGCACTGCGATCAACTGACCTATTGCGCAACTAAACTTTTTAAAAAAATACTTAGTTCAGCAGATTGGTGCCGTTAATGTTAATAAGTTCCAGCAACCCACTAACTAGCTCGCTCTCCTCAAGATCCCTAGGGTCTTGGAATCCAAAAACCCCTAGCCTCCTACTAGCAAGAGCCTCACAATCATGAATTATATGACCTGCAATTTCCTCTTCGTTCCTGTACTACCAACACACAGTTTCTCCGTGGTACATACCTATCACCCTCATGTGCACCCCACAGTGCTCCGTAATAAGCCTCATGATCTTCCTGAGTTGTGTTCTGCCCAGGACATCTGCTGCCCCTTTGAGTTCTCCAAAAGGAACTTTGCTTAAGATACGCTTACTATGGGAATGCCCACGAAAGTTATCCCAACTTACCTGGTGTCGATTAGAGATCAACCTACTAATAGCGGACTTGCCCAACGACAGGGAAATCCCTAAAGGCGACTCAGGTCCCATACATTCCAACAAGTTCAGCCAGTCGGTATGCCTTAAGTTTTGCACCATTTTGCACTACTTTAATTTAGTCGCAGTTCGTTTTTAAATCTAACCAAGTCGCACAGCTTACGTTGCCAATAACTGTTGTATACACGCTGACTTGTGGAAGCGAATTTATTAAAGTATTTGTTTACAAGTACACTTCATAATTGTAACTTTCACATCACACTGAAAATACAAACGTAAACCTTGACCTTCCACAGGTAAATCCATTTTCTTAATTTCAGTCGACTTCGCAAATTGAAAACCCTAGTTTATGTTGATTTGAACGCTGAATGCGGTGGTATTAAAAAGAATTAAGAAAAGATTTTTTTTAATATTTGAAATTACCGCCATTTTGAACCTGTTCGATGTATTTTACGGGATAATGAGTTGTCCAAGCTATTATAAAAATCGGTTTTCGTATCAAGTTTGAATCTAACAGGACAATAATTTCTAATGTAAACTTGTTACACACACATACGCGCGCGCGAGCACACATGCACATACACGCGCGCGCACACACACGCACGCACACGCACGCACGCACGAACGCACGAACGCGCACACACGCACGCACACACACACAGATGACTGCTCCAATAGCTCATGGTTTCTAACTTTGCTGTTCCACGACTTCTTGAACAATCCCTGTCACAACGAAACAACGAAACTTTGTCCAGTAACACTGCGCATAAATTAATACAGAAGCGTGCATGCGTGTCGTGTCCAAGGCATGTTCACTTCACATAAGTTACATTAAACACAAGTGTCTCGGTAGATTAGCCAAACCGAGCATCGCGCACAACAGTGGCTGTTTATACCGCGATGGAGTTCTTGCTGCTCGGGCACGAGAAGAAACGAACAGTCGAAGATCAGTGGGAGGACATACAAGAATGGTTGAACAACGTTTTGGAGAGAAAAGACGAGCTTTGCTCCCGCACAGAATTGTCGGCCATGATGAAACTGTCCGGAACAATTGTGGAGCAGGTACCTCCACTTACTTCCAAGTGAGTAAAAAGTTTGTCTCTGTGCAAGGTAGGCCTAAATAAATATCAGACCAATTTCCAGACTTTTGTTCAGTAGTACTTGGGAATATTTTCTTGGGGAAATAATTTAATACGATAAAGCTTTGTGTAATGTGGTAAAGTGTAGTAGCCATTAAGACTGTGTAAAACGTTTCCGGAATTTTTCACATTGCACCGGAAGTCGGTTTTACTTTTCTAACATCAGTTTCCTTATACTCCTAATATATTCCTAATATTTTCTTGGGGAAATAATTCATTATGAAAAAGCTTTGTGTAATGCAGTAAAGTGTAGTGGCCATTAAGACTGTGTAAAACGTTTCCCGAACTTCTGACATTGCACCGGAAACCGGTTTTACTTTTCTAACATCTGCTTCCTTTATATTCCTAATATTTTCTTGGGGAAATAATTCAATACGAAAAAGCTTTGTGTAATGCGGTAAAGTGTAGTGGCCATTAAGAATGTGTAAAACGTTTCCCGAACTTCTCACATTGCACCGGAAGTCGGTTTTACTTTTCTAACATCAGCTTCCTTTATATTCCTAATATTTTCTTGGGAAAATAATTCAATACGAAAAAGCTTTGTGTAATGCGGTAAAGTGTAGTGGCCATTAAGACTGTGTAAAACGTTTCCCGAACTTCTCACATTGCACCGGAAGTCGGTTTTACTTTTCTAACATTCGCTTCCTTTATATTCCTAATATTTTCTTGGGGAAATAATTCAATACGAAAAAACTTTGTGTAATGCGGTAAAGTGTAGTGGCCATTAAGACTGTGTAAAACGTTTCCCGAACTTCTCACATTGCACCGGAAGTCGGTTTTACTTTTCTAACATCAGCTTCTTTTATATTCCTAATATTTTCTTGGAGAAATAATTCATTACGAAAAAGCTTCGTGTAATGCGGTAAAGTGTAGTGGCCATGAAGACTGTGTAAAACGTTTCCCGAACTTCTCACATTGCACCGGAAGTCGGTTTTACTTTTCTAACATCAGCTTCCTTTATATTCCTAATATTTTCTTGGGGAAATAATTCAATACGAAAAAACTTTGTGTAATGCGGTAAAGTTTAGTGGCCATTAAGACTGTGTAAAACGTTTCCCGAACTTCTCACATTGCACCGGAAGTCGGTTTTACTTTTCTAACATTAGCTTCCTTTATATTCCTAATATTTTCTTGGGGAAATAATTCATTACGAAAAAGCTTTGTGTAATGCGGTAAAGTGTAGTGGCCATTAAGACTGTGTAAAACGTTTCCCGAACTTCTCACATTGCACCGGAAGTCGGTTTTACTTTTCTAATATCAGCTTTGGTTCAAAGTGTGGCCCCGAACAAAAAAATAATAACAGTATTATACCTCAAATTAAAATGTGGCTACTGAGATGTTTAGGTGCAAAGTTTTGAACATCAACTGAAAATAATCATTTAAAATGCGGCTTTTTAAGGAAATTGTGAACATTTTTGGACAGACCGTTAACACAAGAAAGTTTTACGAACTGAGCTCATTAACACCGTCCAAATGAGGAAACTGCACTAAAGAGCGAGAACCATTACGGTTCCTGCAGGCAAAGCAAGTTCACAGAACAAAATCTCAAGATTTGCCAATTTACGAATTACAGTGTTTTCGTCGTTTGCTTTTGAGCCTAATTTTCGGGAATTAATTGTATGTGAGTAAGTCTGCATAAGCGTGCATCTTCTTGCACCTAAGTATACTTCATCTCGATATAAGGCCTAGTAAATTTAAAAAAATAAGTTATAATAATAAGTGTGTTTATAAATTTATTTATGTTATAAATAATAAATTGTATTATGAAGGGATATTGAAATTTAATGAAAAATATTACAACTTGGTTGTGTTTGAAATTAGTCTTTTTAATTTATTTTGGAGTGCGAAACAAAGAGGTTAATCCGTTTCAATTTTCAGATATGTGTTTCAAGGTCAAAAGTCTAAGAGCAGTTACGAATGTAAGAACTTGCTGAACAGGAAATTTGTAAAACATCTTCAGAAGAGTTTAAGGAAAGAGCAAGAAATGAAGACGAACAGCAGGATCCAGTTCAGACAAGTGTGTACAGAGTAAAACAATGTTTATGTATTATTCCGCTCAAATAAAGCTGTAATAACTACGATTAATTACTGTTCCCGCAGGCAGAAGAGTTACAAAGAGAGAAGTCGCTGATCCTGAGTGGGAAAATGGCCATAGAAAATACGCCTGCAGAGCTTTTGAACCATCCTGTCTTCAAGATATCTTTGGAAATCAACAAAACGTTAGAACGAAAGCGGCGATTGGTACGCTACACGACGATAAAGTTAAAATTATGTTTATCTTAGTAACTAATTATCAAATCATTTGAACAACCTCGAGGTGAGCGGCAAAGGTGGGACGACATCTATATTTTGTTGGAATAAACAGATTGAAAAAGTAACTCTACTCACAATTTGTTTCGACTAACAAAACTTATTATAATAGACTAGACCAGGGGTTTTACTCTATGTGGGTATACTATATATTCTCTTAGTTGCCGTCAAAATAAAAAAAAAATAAAATCCCCATTCTTTTTCACTATGGGGATTGGCCAAAAAGCAGTGAATCGTAACGAAATGTCCGAGACGCTAGGCAGACCTGATCGAGAGTAAGAACTGGGGGGGTGAGACACAAAGCCCTTATAGGGTTGTGATAACAGAGCTGACGGGAAATCGTATTCTAAAACAAAAAAGGACTGAATAGGTCAATAGGTACTCCGAATACAGATCAATTCGGAAGAACGATGGTATGCATTATGGGACACACTGTGGTACCGTGTGTTGGCTAAGAGGGATGGATGAGACAAAGTCCTCTTGCCAAATAAGCAAACTCGTTGAGGGAACCAGGCTCAGTTGCGAAAGAGATCCTTGTTAACGTCTGTAAAGCCAGTAAACTGTAAAAACCTGTCTAATCTGATTAAAAAAATGTGTGTATAACCCAAAACAGTCCGATTCTGAAAAATGGTTTCATCAGATTTTGCTTAAAATATTGGTTAAATAACTTGCGAAATTAACGATTTATACAAAATTCTGTATAATGTCGGTATAATTTATAAATGTATAACTTATAGATAAGCTGTAAAATGTCAGTCCGGAGGCTGATCATTGTTCATTGTCAGCTTGTGTTCAAACTACAACAAAGCGTCGATTTCGTCGTTTAGTATTTCGGATTTAACAGACAAAAAAAGAAAAACAATATTATTTTGTTGAAAATTTTTAAAGTTATTTTTCGATACAAATAATTTTGAAAATTATTTTGTATTCAAATCTTTAAATTAATTTATTTAATAGTTCCGGTACAAATACACACACACACACACACACACGATGAGTTGATATAGTGTCACTTCAAAGTGTTGCAACAAAAGGCCACACTTAAACGTACTGCACTGAGTTCTAAGAAACCCAAAACATTTTATTAATCAGGTACAGCAGTTACAGATTCTGCCCTCATTTAACGGGCTACCCCCCCCCATATAGTCTGTTAAACGAAGGTATGTTAATGGATGTTAATGCACGTTAATTGATGTTGTTTACAGAAAGGTCCTGGCCACTTAATTAATAAAACTTTGTAGATGCACAAAAAAGGGTTTTACTAAATTCCAGCCCTAATGATTAAATTGGGGTAAATTTTAAATTGTTAATCACTGTAGAATGCCAGGAAAATTATATACGGTATAGCCTACAGTAAGTAAATATGAATAACTAGGTTTGAAAGAACTAGGTTGGAACTTGTCGAAATAATTGAGTGATAGAAAGTTTGTGTTTGTGTAATATTTCACCACTAAAGTCAATCGAATTGTTAACAAATTTGTTAAGTTAAACATTAATTTTTGTTTTTTTTTTAAGCCATTCATTATTACCATGGCTTTAATGAATGGCTTTTATTACCATTTAAGTATAATGGAGATACCAAAATAAGTATTCTTATACTTCCATAAATAAAATATCAAACTACAAAGTCCGCCATGATTGACGGGTAACCTCCCACTTTTATTTTTCATTGTTTGTGTAATGGCTAAAAATAGAGGTAACAGTTTCATAAAAATCGATAATAATCATTACGAATATCGAATATGATCGATGTTAAAGAGATATTTACGTTTGCATTATTGTGCAGTGACAGTAATCAGACTGCCCTACTTGTCTCGAATTGATCAAAATTTGGGTACATATTTAGTTCCTATATGTTTTGAAAAAAATAAAATTTCATGAACAAATTTCGACAAATTGGCTGATTTTGTATTTTTTTTCAATAATTCCGAACCGAATGTTTTGAGAACATAGTGCACCATAAGTTTTGTTTTATTACTCATGAACCACTTTTGAGCAAAACGCAATCAAAATCGTTAGATCCGACTTGAGAAAGTATGTTTTTACCGAAAAATAATTTTAAAATAACTAATTTCAATTAAATTAGACTACTTACAGTTTTTTATATAATAGAGCTTCAAAGAATGCGATTTTGGAATATGGTCCTGAAATATGGACTAACTGAACAAGATGTTATTTTAACTCAGAAACGATGAAAACAGAAAGATCGATACAATACATGTTTGATAAAAGAGAGCAAGTAAAATACACTTAAGTAACCAAATTAGGTTTGATTCAAGTGCAAGCAGTTTTTTTGTGAATATTCTTAATACTTCTTGTAAACACAAACATTGCAGGATTTGTGGTGCAGTATGTATTAACGAAATTTAGATTTTCTTGTGTTGTTACAAAATACAAAAAATTTAAAAAAATATAAACACTAATTTTGCAGGCCGAAGAGGTAATAAACAGGAGTTTCAGGGTGATGAACGCAAGGATGCTGCGAAGACTTGCTAGGGAAAACAGAAGACGTGCGGTTCGTCAGGCTGAACTGGTTCTGGACAGAAATGAAATGAAGAGAGCAAAACGCCTTAAGAAGATCAAAGAAGATTTAGACCGAGGGAACATGTTGACACGGGAAGATTATGAACGCATCTGGTATGAGTCTCCGCGAGTGAAGCAGTTCAAGACTTTAGAGGTAAACTTATAGGCTCACTATAAACGCGTATTTCTAAAATCCCAACGATTTTTAAGTAAACTTTTTGAATTGTGAATTAAACAATTATGTATTTTTTTGATGTTTTACAAAAACAAAATCTAAAGAACGAGTTTGTATGCAATAAAGCCGACGTTTAAATTAGTTTTATCGTGGCCGCATCTGTTGTCTAGCGTTTCGGAATATTCTTCTCATTTGAAAATTGCAATCGATTATAATTAACGAATTAAACGATTAATTGAAAAATGTTTTAATTGTGCTCTAGGTTTAGCATGTATGCAAAGCGCACAAAACTACGGCCACAAACTCACAGCAGTATGCGCTGACATAGGCCTATATACATTGGCCAAATGAAGTGAAACGTTTTAAAAACATTTTCCTGCAAATACTTGTTTTACCTGCCATCCGCCTATTTTTACTAAATCTAATATGTTGTGATGTACTTGTATTTAAAGAAGTAATTTGATCCAATAACCCGTTTCCAAATGGCTGCTATTTAAAATAGGTTAATGAAAATTACTCAGAAATGTAAAGAATAACATTTTGTAACTCGTTTAGTCTGATATCGCATAATGAGCAGACTATCGAACAAAGACTGCACTGCCGACAGTTCCTACTGCTCTTTGTGTCACCCTTTCTTCAATACTTACGGTAGTTATAACATTCGATTTTTTTTTTACGGCGAAAAACCGTTAAGGTTATCATCGCCGTCACGCAAAATGAAGGTATATAAAAAAAAGAATTAACAAAATTTACTTATATATAAAAATAAAACTACAACAAACTATAATAGTAAAAATAAATTAAACAAAATTTAAATAACAGGTATAACTATATCAATAATAAATACTTAAGAACTATATAACAATGAATAATGAATAAAATTTAATAACAATTCGTAAAAGTATATATAAACATAACAGAAATAAAATTATTTAGATACAATAAATAAATAAAATAACACAAGAAATAACAACTATATAAATTAAATTTTTTTAAAAATATTCAGACGATGAAGGAAGTCTAGAACCCGGTCAACGGCCGAGGCACCATCTCCCAACATCGTCCGCAAACAGTTGCTCAGACCACACATAACACGCACATTTTGAAAACCATCACAATCGAGCAGTATATGTTTAACTGTGATGGCTTCCCATATATATAACGTTCGATAGGCAATTAAATAAAAACAATATGCTTGAGGTTTTTTAATGTATGTTTATGATAAGTATACACTTAAAATTTATAAATGGCCGCCATTTTGAATGGATATTGAAAGAATCTAGCAGTTTTATAGGTTTAAGTGATATGAGAAGTGTCACACTGGTTTTTCCAATTTTCTTGAGACATGTAAAAACATCTTTTATGTCACATTTGTTTCACTGACTTGAAGTACGTAAATATTACAAAGTTTATTAAATGTTTTTGCACCGTTAATGTTTTTATACGATTTCTGTTTTTGTACATAAGAAATCGAACTGTGAATGTATTGTTGTATATAATGTACACACACTTTAACAATAATTGATATATTTGCAGACAGTGAACGAGCTGTACGAAGAAGCAGATATCATTGTTGGAAAATTTAAAATAATACCATATTTTTCTGAAATTCCGAGAGAGTTTTATAAAAACTGAGGGTAAATATTTAGAGAATTTTATTTATAATGTAGGGAAATAGTTGATTGTTTAAAAGAAAACATTATTTTTAAACATATTAAATGGGATTAAAAGAATATATATATATATATATATATATATATATATATATATATACATATGTATATATGTATATTAAAAATAATTATTGCTAAATATTACTTTGATAACTACACTACATAATATGTAATGCTATTCTTTGCTCTTTTAAAAAATATTAGTTCTAGTTTTACAACAATGTTTAGATATTTTTTTTAAAAGTTTGCAAGCCTGCTGTCTACACTCCAATTAATTAAGATGTAATCTAATACAAGAACAAAACAACATGAATAAAAAGTTTAAGAGAGTAACTCATTTTTACTAAACCAGCAAAACTGTCAAAAGAAAATTATTAAACATGATTAATTGCAAAGACTAGAAAACTGATAAAAAAATAGCTGAAACTAGTTAGGTGTGCAGTAGAAACGTTTATTTGTAGTATGGGTAATTAAAATGATGCTAATAATTCATAAGCTTGGTCTGTCGTAATGTATAAAGTTGTAAATTATCTTTCCGAGAAATTGTAGCTGAAATATGATTTTAAAATAAGCACAGCATGCAGCTGACAGGATGTAAATTAATTTTTAAAATTCATCAGCTTTGAATAACATAATGAAAAAGAGCATAAAGCAAGCATGAAATTGATTTTGGTAATCACTAGGACAAGTTTGTTACTCAGCAAAAACATCTCCAAAATGGCGATCACTCAAAAATTTGTAAATTGTTTATACTGAAAATTTGATTTCACTGTTGTAATCACTATTAAAATATCAAAATCAACACACCTAAATTTTTCCAATTGGAAGATTAAGATGTTGGCAACAGCTGCTAGTAATAATCAATACAATCTTGATTCCACATGCAAATACAGCTAAGTACTTGCGAATGATTCAAGATGTCAGACTCATGTGGAAAAATAATGTAAGAAAGAAGAGACAAGAGTTAGAAAAATGTATTGGTTCTTAGGGAGAGATTTCAAGCTGTCAATGCATAATAAATTGCTTCTATACCAGCAGGTGCTGAAACTGGTTTCGACTTATGGGATTAAACTTTGGGGTATTCAAAGAAAACAAATATTAATATGATACAGGCATTTCAGTATAAAGTGCTCTATTGCATAGTAAATGTGAGAAATGATAACTTACACAGAGATCTCAAAGTAGAACTGATCAATAAAGAAATAAAAAAAATAAGCAGCGAAGCATAGGCAGGGAATCTCCCAGAACCATCCTGAGATAAGCATCTCCTGGACCTGGTGGATATTAGACAACTGCCTAGTGTGAAGCCACTGGATTTGTCTCTGGACTATGTCTCTTATAGGGTTTATCTTATTTTTAAATTACTAGATGAGTCAATAACATTAACTATGTTAATATGGTTGTAATATTATGTAAACAAAACTATTAACATGTTAAATTTTAATTTTAACATAAAGTAAAATTTAAATGAAGTAAAATTTTAATTTCATTCATTCATTCACCATATGTGCTTAAACATATGTCCTCCATTCGCCATATCTCCTCTTAAAACATGTCCTAGAGGTTTGGGATCATTGCACGTTCATATTACTACTTTCAGGTCCTATTGTCTTGGCTGTTCCAAAAACACTAAAATATTCTTATTATTACATAAATATCTTAGCAATGTAGACCATAGCTCAAGCCTGTAGCCTTAACGTCAATAACACATCTAAATTAGTATGACTGGTGTCAGAATTACAGCTTAAATGCTAAATGAAAAAGGTAATTTTATTTTTAAGTTGATAACATGCTGATGGACTAATCAACTGCTTTAGTGAGAATATCCTGTAGTTTCTCAGGATGCTTTTATTTGGTTATGTTACATGTGCAGACTGTTGATAAGAGTGAAGTTATTGCATCCTGTGAAGGGATTGTTTGTCCTGTGCCTTGTACAAAGGAATATTGAGAAAACCCACACTTGAACACTCCAAGTTTCTCTATTTCTTGCCTTCTCCTTCCACCTCATGCCCAATGTCCGCAGGTGGCCCTCAACATCCTTGGTAACGCCTCAGCATAACTAATATTTAAAAATAAAACAAATCAAAACACTCATAAAATTACATACATTATTTTATAATTCAACAGCAATTGAAAGAAGAAAAAGCAAAGAAAGTAATAATAATATTTTTAAACGAAACAAAAAAAAAACTTTGATCATTAAAAATAACATACTAATACAACTATCTTTTAAAACTAAATCTAAGCGATTTAATAAAAACATTCATGCAACAACCTCACATTCATACAATAAAATTAATAAAAAAATATGTATAAACCTGTTTCTTGAATACACAACCCAAACAAAATCAGGCCATACCTCTGATATATTTTTTTAAAGTGACTTTGAAAAAGAGCTCAGCCATTAATCCACTTTAGGGAATCTGGTAACTTGTTTCACAAACAGTACGCAGGTACCCTTTCTTTTTTTGACCCTTTCTTTACTCGTATTACTTATACCTAAAGCAAAAACAAACTTATTCATTAGTTATGTCAAAAAAAACATTAATTTACTTACATATTTTGGATTATATATATATATATATATATATATATATATATATATATATATTCTTTGCAAGTATAGGTACCATGGCGATTGATGGCAAAAGCAGTCATAAGCAGTTTAAAAAACCATCAATTACACTTCCCAATAGTTGAAGTTTACAGTCAACAAAACAAATATTGATATTGTTTGTTATACTAACATTTTATTTAATCACATGTTGTATACATTAAACAACCTTATTTATTTCAAAAAAAGTTTTTTATATTTTTATTTATTTATTAATTTTTTTGTAACACTCCTTTAGGAGTCAGGTGATGCTCCTCTTGGTGCCTCTAGTAGAGGCAGTTGATGGGCTTAACAATCCCACCATACCTCTAGAACCATACTCTCACTCATCTACTCAAGACACATGTGCACACACACACACACACACACACACACACACATTCACTACACATATTAGCCGCCTCGGTGGCCTAGTAGATAGCGTATTAGGCTTTCACCCCGAGGACCCGGGTTCGATTCCCGGCAAGGGCTTGGCATTTTCATATGTTGTAAATCATCCCATCATCTGCATTAGCCCAAGTGTGCACAATAGTCGGACGTTAAACAAAAAAAAAAAAAAACATTCACTACACAACATAACTTGGCTAACTCTAAACAGTAAAGCAACATGTGCTGATGGAGTGAATGACACCAGTGTAATGGTGTATCAAACAGTGCCCTAGGATACCTGGCAATCTCCAAGCATACTCATTATGGACAAACCTAATTTCTTTAGCTACTTTGGCATGTTACCAAACGTAAGAATGTAAAATAAATTGAGAGGGATCTCACTGCACAACAAAGTAGTTGGAACAAAACTTTTGTAATCAGGGAATTTGGAGAGCAAGCATTTGCAAGCACCTCAATAAGGAACTTTACAGTTAACAAATAAAAATGAAAAAGCAACCCACCTTGAATCCTAGACGTTATAAAGAGACTAGGGCTGGAGAAGGCCAGCACCTCTCAGTTATGGCAACTAAGCATCTCAGGAATATACAAAGGTGGAAAAATAAATCTAGAAAGGTCTCAGTGCAACAGTAGCCCTACAGATTCATTCACTCATTCCTCTGGGCGCCTGCAAGCTGGACTACACATCCACATACATGAAATGGTACATTTAATCTCAGTGAAAGTATAGCAGACACTAGCTACAGCTACACATTTTATAAGCAACAGGTGTAATAGTTTTTGTGTTTAAATGCATAAACCCATCATGGGTCAAATGCTTAAACATTATTTTAATTGTTTTTCCCATTATAAATTATTGAAAAATATTGTCTGTATTAAATAAATTCAGCAATAAAGATTAGATATTTATATTTTAGATAGAAGTAAATGTTTTAGTTTTGGATCCAATAAGTATGGCAGTCATAAGTGAAAATACACAAGCAAAAAATATATTGTGCTTTTCTCAAACAGAATATGTAAGTGCTTTGTAACAAAATCGATGAATGTTTTGCAGATTACAGGTTTGCTGTTGGCACAAAAGAGCTTCATCAAAACCTGAAACTTGATATTTTTATCACAAGGTCTTACAAAATAATTACTTTTAAGGTTGTGTTTTCCTTGTTTATTTTTCCTTGTAACGTTTCCCTTTTTTATGTAGAAAGATTAATTGCAAGAAACATAAATAATTGCACTATTGAATCATTTGAAGCAAATACTTTTATTCTCTGAAAAGTATCGTTTATAATAACGTCTTAAAACAGAAAAAGTAGTCATAAAGTCTTTTTAAGCTTCTATAATGCATATATAATTAGGTAGTGAAAATAAACAAACTTAACCACTCATTATAAGATATTAAAACTTAAATAAACATGTTCTACTGATAAAATTATAAATATTATGCCGTAGAAAAGTTATTTTATAAAGCAAAAACTTATTGGATTTTATAAGGATGTTAATAAATTTACAAACAGAAATGTTATACAAATCAAATGACAGTCCATTCTTCTATGAATATTTTTTTTTTCTTATATATATATATATATATATATATATATATATATATATATATATATATAAGAAAATATATATAAGAAATAATTATATATATATATATAATTATTGTTTGTTTGTTTTTTTGACTACTATAATCATAAAATATTCTCTGCAGAAAAAAGTCACTTTTAGTTTATTCTATAAAATCTGAAATATAAACTACATCCATGGCCTGAAGTAAACTCAGAATGTCATATTTTGCAAGGTAATAAACAATGAAGCAATAAAGTGCACTATCATATGTAACAAACAGTTCTGTGATCAATATCAAGCTAATATTCAACTTGCTTAAATCACAATGCATCTTTACTTACTGTGCAGGCTTCGGGGACAATTCTGTTACACAAAATCAGTAAGTCTCAAAAGTATGCTTGCTTTAATTTTTAATACCAATTTAGTACCTTAACAGAAGTCAGTTAAGCAAAATAATAGTATAGCAATGTATCTAAAATACTTAAATCACTCAATACATACATTTTAATAATTCTACATGTTTTACTGTCTCAATGTGTCATCTTCTTTAAGGACTGCACGTTAGTTCCATCCATGTGGATTCTTTTAAGCAGCTGATACATTGAGCTAATGACATGTAAGCTATTGCAATATATTTATGGAGTGAGATATAGTCTGCATCAAAATGCTTACAGATTTTTGTTATGTAGAGTTTTTGCGTATCCAGGAAAAGTATGATTTTAATAATATAAATAAAAATTATAGTTTTTTGAATTCAACCATATTAATTTAATATAAATTAACCATGTTAATTTATTATTTTTATTAATTTATGTAGTTTTAAGCTTTTGACAAACACAACGACATAATGGCATAATCAAATTATGTAAATTATTGAAAGTTTACGCCTTATGTAATTATGTAATTTACATTTTATTATTTGTCAGTTTTTTAGTAAAGTTAAAGAACATTTATAATAAAAAAGTTTTAAAATATTATTCAAAGGATATGATTTAAAGAAAGAAAATATAGGCTGTATTTTTAATTACAATAATGAATTAGTTTAGTTGTATTTAGATATTAATAATTTTTGAAAGTAATTATTTTAAATTTTATTATTTTTCCATGATAAATCACTAAATTATGGGAAGATAAAAGACTAAATAAATATTTCAGACAAAATGTTACAATAGTTTATCTACACACTGTATACAATACCTCAACTCATAAAAAAAAAAAAACAGAATTCATTTCACCACCAAATAACAGATATATTTAGAAATTTTAAGATATAAATGGCTACATATTTGAAACGAATGAACAAGATTCATTGGCTAATATTGGTTAAGGCTTCCCAAGACCAAATGAATTGAAAGAAAGGGAGAAGGGACATGCCTCATGGTCTCTACTAGGAGTGAGCCATTAAGCCATTGGGACAACTAAAGTATTTTGGAAATTTATTTTAATTATATCAGTGAAATACATACTGCAATTATTTTACATTTTTTACAAATATACAAAAAAAGTTTTTTTTGAGAAATGTAAAATGAACCTGTTGTTTTAGAAATAAGCATTTTTATTTCAATACCTGAAGGCTGATAACCTTTGGACATTATCCATCTATTGGAGTTCATTTTATCTACATGTTTAATACAATTTCTCAATACACTTTTCTAGAAATAAAAGCCAGTCATGGAAGAAACACCTTCAAGTACAGAGAAACTTAAAGAAGAAAATTTTCCCAAAATTAACATTACTAATCTAGCCAAAAAAGTAGTTGAAGGAAAAGAGGTGAGTTTTATTGACCTCACTTAAAGGTGAACTTATTAATTCGACACAGTTTTAAATGTTTATATTTATTTAAAAATTGCTGTTAAACTACAAAAATTATAAACTCAAAATATATGCAAATTACCACAATGGAAATATTTTGTTTTGTTTTTAGTAAATTTCAAATTAAACATCTATTTTACATTATTTGTTAACATGAAATTGAAGTTAGTCTTTATAATTTGTTATTTTTTGTGTGAATACATAAATAAATCATCTGTTGGTTCCATTAGTAGTTGGTAATAATTGTTATTTTTACTTAGACATTCTCAAAATGACTTAAGTTACATTAGTGGAGTATAAAAACCACTTTAAAATGCATTACTATTATTTCAACCTTTCCTTTATATTTCTGTACTTCCTTATTCCGGTTTTAAGCACGGATAAAAATCTTTCATATCTTTCTTTTACTTAAAGAAAAATTTTAACTGATAGATTAAATGTCATTTTAACTGATAGATTTAAAATGAGGAATAAGGCCTAAGGTAAAGAATTAATACAAGGTCCACCAATGAAACGGGATGATTGTAGGTGGCCTTAAGACAAAGTTTGAAGGTAGTGGGGTTACCAGTAGTGGTTACTGGGGTGCTGCACAATCTACTATTTAGTTGCAATGGATCATTGGATGGGTGAACAATGCAGTTACGTGGTGAAAGCGTTTTATCAAAATGGCGAAAATGTTTTGCAAACTCAACGTGCTTTCTGACATCATTTTAACATACCACGTAACCAGCCTGTTCTGTCAGGCAATGCAGTTTGAACATGAATAAACAACCTCAATCAAACGGGATCAACGTCTTAAAAAAGAGGCAGGAGTCTGTTCGAACATCTGAAAACATCGCAGTTGTTCAACAGGCTATGATTAGAAGTCCTTGCCGATCAACCAAACAACATGCCCTTCTCATTGGAATAAGTGACACATCTGAGGGGGGATATTTGTTTTTTTTTATCTGAGGGGATACAAAAGTGTTTTTAGGTAAACCCACAACCATTCAAGCACTCAATCAATGAATTGTAGACGAGATTGTGGCAATACCTGTCAACATGCTGCGAGAGGTCATGCAAAACTTCCAAACCAGGCTCCAGGAATGCCTTAAGTGCAATAGAGGATATTTGGTAGATGTAGTGTTCAGAAATTAATATTTTTTCGTATTGTACTCATAATGGCTATGGGTACTTTCAATGATTTACTAAAAAAATATTTAAAAAGTTTTTTTTCAACAACCAATTACTTCATTTAATCATCCCGTTTCACTGGCGTACCCTGTTGTTATAATTAAATCAAATCAACAATTCAATAAATAAAATAAAGTAAGTTATAGAATTTATTTTTTTCTTATACTTATAAATTTTGATTAAATAGTAAAACATATTCTGTCAGGCAGAATATTAATTTTTAACGTAAAAAGCTATTCATTGTTGGGTGCTTCTCAAAGTGTGAATCCATGCCATCTTATATAACAAAGCACAGGTCAACAATATCCAACTGGAAAATTATGTCATGTGCATTTTTAAGTTTATAACTGATAGTGAAGCAGATCTACATTGCAATTAATTAATTTAAAAGATTGGACAAACTGTGGAAAATTAATAATCTATATTTTGTATGTTAATATGTATTGTTTAACAGTACAGAACTAAAATATGAAATTGCATATAATATTTACAACAAAAATTGAACTATTACATTATTATAACATAGAAAATTGTTTATGCCCAACATGTTACCATGTTCTATTGCAAACATTTTGAAATACAATGCTTTTTTATTAAAAAGATTGTGCTAATATTCACTTAATGTGCTGAAAAAGGATTATTTAAGTGGTTTTAACTAGTAAGTAAGATTTTAATTATTTTTTTTACTATGAGAAGAAATTAGCAGAACAAATAGATTACTGAATATTATTACTTAACTTTAGTTTATGTTTGAGGTTATGTACAAGGTTAAATGAAGCAGCATAATTTTAAGTAACATTGATGCTTTTTTATTAAAGCAATTAACAAATAAATAGAAACCATTATTATAATTTTATAACAACAGTAATCATTATGCATTTTACATATCAGAAGCGATATAAAGTTTATAAGTTTAATAAAAAAAAAACAACAATATTATCACAATTTTTTTTTTAAATAGTACACAATGTAATAAATTAATACATATAAGTTATGAATATAAATATAATCTATAATGTATAAATATAATATAATATTATAATAAAAATAAATATAATATAAATAAATTAAAAAAGTAATGTAAAATGGTTTACAAACAATTCTATGGTCATGTTCTTTTACATTAATTACTCATATTTAAATTAAAGTTTACATTTGTTCATTTTGTATAGTTATATTTATTTTATAAATAAATGATTATTTTAACAGGTGAAAAGTTCGAGAGAACCAGTGAAAATAACAGGCATTTCTATTGGCAGATTACTGAAAATGTCATCAAATGTAATGGTTGAATCTAATTGTATACAAGAAAACAGTGTAGAGGAAGAAAAACAAAAAATTCGTCTTCAAGAAATTGAAGATGAGATTATATCAGGTAATCTATATACACAAGAAGACTATGATCGTATTTATTATGAGTCACCACTTGTGAAACAGTTGAAAAAAACAGAGGTAAATCAATAAATATTTGTCTTTTTATATTTTGACAATTCAGTTTTATTTATTAAATTTAAAAACAAAATATGTTTCTGTTATAGACAACCGAAGAGCTATACAATCTTGCTGAAGCTATAGTTGGACCTCAAAAAAAATAATTTTCTTAAATTCAACTGTGAGAAGGGAGGAACAAAAGTAGCTTCTGAACACAAATATATTTCAAAAATAAATATTTGTATGTTACGTAGTTTGTAGTAACAGTTAGTGCATAGGTTGCACAATCCATAAAAAACCTTGAATTAATTTCTTTTAATTAATTATTAATAACAAAAAATTACTTATTAATGTAAATTTACAGCTGAATTTATTTAATTGATTAAGATGAAGAATTTAATAGCTTGGCATACAGAGAACTATCCAATTATTGAAGTCGTTTTTGTTATGGTATATGCATCTCATGTGATCTGCTAGGTATAGTGGCATAGGCCAAATAATTTTAAGTTAAATGGGAGCAAGTTATTTAGCTAGTTTTTAACTGATGGTGAAGAATGCTTGAGGGATTATGCACTGCACCTAGTCATTCACTTGTTTATTTGCATTCATGTTCACCTAGCAACATTATTTTCATTAATTTGTAAATTAGCATTGTGGTAGCAGAAAGTGTGTAAACAAAACTGAGTGTTTGTGTTATGTAATAGTAAATCATAGGAAAAATAGCATAGAACACTTTTGAACGAAATGTTCATGTAAGTACAGACAGTGGTTGATAATATTAATAATTTGTTTCTTAAAACCAGAGTAATTTGGAATGTACTCATACAAATCAGTCTGGCAATTTCATTCGACCTACTTGCTTATTTTAAATGATAGTTATTTATACCCAGATATGTCATCTGACATTTAGACTATATTTTTCTGTTAGGAATTTGCTCCATTAGCTTTCAATGTTCCCGTATTAATCTTATGGATAAGATTTTATTTCATCAGGTGATTATTTTTAAACATATGTGCATTAAACAAGAGGGATAATTAGGTACATCACAGAATGCAGCACATACAATTGTTTTGTGCCCAGCTGTTTACATTTGTTTATGCAGATATAACTAATAAAAATAAAATGTTCTATGAACACTGTGTTGAAACTGAAGTTTTAAAATCAGAATTAATTAATAATAGTAATAAAATTAATGCAGTAATAGGAAACAGAACTTATAGTAATACATGTTTTTCAAGTTAATCACATAGTGTTTACTGATGACTACTACTGTTTTATATTCTTTTCTATCAGATGATAAACAGTGTTTTTGAAAATTTTGATATTTTTCAAACTTGACATTCATCAGAAATATAATAAAATGAAGGAAAAATTTAACACTTCAAAATTTTTTATATTCTAAGTAGAAATTGTTATATAACATTATTTTTTTCATAAAGCATGCATACTTTATTTTATATATTTATTTTTAATTTTTTTTAATGCAGATAAATTACTCTGCTGTTCTTACATACTTAGTTACCCTGCAAAAAATAACTTGAACGGCAAGAATTGTCTAAAACTGTGTGAACTACAAGAAAATTTGTATTAAAAAAAAGGATATAATGTATGTGTACAATATACATCTATATTGTGTATACCTAATATTGTAAACAGTGTACAATATTATGGGAAAAGCTTCTTTGAATTTGTATAATTTTTAGAATCCCCTCAATTAGTTTAACCTTTAATCATAGTCAGTTTCGTTGAAATATTTTAGTATTTATTTATTTATACTAATATAAACATAATTTAAGCTAAATATAGAATCTACTATTATTTAGTATTCTAATTGTAATATTTTTGGGACAAAATATTATATGCAATGGAACATTGTTTCACTACAGTGATGCAGGAATGGGGTATTGTTCACTAAGCAATTGATTTGTACTACAGATGTCATTTCAACTGTACTGAGCTGTTCTGTCTTAACTGAGGTTAGGTTTGCTGGCATCATTATTAATTGCAGTTTGATTGTTAATAATAAAATGTTTATGTATTTGCAAATGGAAACAATTAAAGTGATTATTGTCATTATTATTTATATGTTATTTGAACTAACAACATTTTTGGTACAGGATTTATATTTATACTTTATATAAGCTTAGGCAGGATTATGATTACAGGCTATAAAGTGGTATAGAGTGCTTTATTCATTTAAACAAAATTAACAATGCTAATAAAGTGTATATTAATAGCCAAAGAGTTAAGTCAATGGTTAACCTAACCTAACACTTAATATTACAGTCACGAATTCAGTGACTGGATATGTTCTTGGTGTAATACCTTCTTTATTTAAGTAACGAAATGAATTAATGCATGAACATTTTAAACGTTTTCATACATAATGAAATCATTATAACCTGTTTATCAGGTGATTATGTTGGCAGTTTTACTCAGCTTGTGAAACATAGTTTTATCGTTACAATTCTGTTTAACTTGATTCAGTAATGTCAACGAGTACTCCTAATATAGTGTCAGCCAAACTATAGAGTCTGTCCACAGTCTAAAATCAAATACACTACTTAGATTAAAATAAAATATGCTACTGAAGGTAATTATATTTAGTTTCAAAACTAAACTAAATCAAATCAATCACTAATTTTTCATAATAAAAGTTCTATATAAAACTACAATGGATGTGCATTGAGAATGGCAGCTAGCTGAGATAATACTGTTATATAATAGCTATAACTGTATTACCAACATCTCCCAGAGCAGGAAAACAAAGATATATTAGTCATGGTATTGTGATATACGGATCAGAAAATTTAAACACTTTTTAGAAAAACAGAGAGATGAGTAATTATTGTAGGTGTTGTAGTGTGTGAATATAAAAAGTGAGACCACAAATTAGAAGATACAAGGAGGATGGAAGTGAAGGGAAATATTTGGAATAGGTATTTCCAATATTTCCACGAGAAGGTGGTTGTGATTTACAAAATGATAAGACCTGGCTTTAGGTTTTTTGACACCCTAAGCAAAAAACATTTTCTGTGCTCCCTTAAGAGTTTAACCTTTCTCCCTTTTCAAATACAAACCAAAATTTGGCCTTGTCACCTTTGGCATTATCACAACATTGTTTCATTCTTTTCTTTTGCTTAACATTATATAAAATAAAATTTATGTCCAGTGCTTCTACTATATTATTAATAATAATTGCACAATAAACTAATTAATTTTTGACAACTGAAAAAATTTTTCACTGCTGCGAAATTTAAAGTGAAGTTTTAGTGACAAAACCTTAGAGCAATGGGAAAGTAAAGTTTTATTGTAGTATAAACAATATCCATACTCACTGCAAATATATAAAAAAAAGAATGTTTTGATTCTTCCTTAAACAGAGGTTCCCTAGGAAACCTGATTAGTGACTGTGATGTGTTTAAAATGATTAATATTTGCCAAGATGACATGTGAAGTGTTGAAACTCACTACACACTACACACTAGTCAGTATTGAAAAACAAATTACAGCAGTAACTGACTTGTTGAAGACAATGTCAGCATCAGTTGGATGCAGAATGGAGTTTAGGGTTGCTAAATTAAATGCTATAATTATAATTCTCTCTCTCTCTCTCTCTCTCTCTCTCTCTCTCTCCCTCTCTCTCTCTCTCTCTCTCTCTCTCTCTCTCTCTCTCTCTCTCTCTCTCTCTCTCTCTCACTCACACACACACACACACACACACACATGGTATTAACGGTGTCATTAGTAAAGCAAGGGAAGCTACTGAAGGCAAAAGGTGGAGAAGAGGTGCTAAAAAATATTGCGCCATTGTCACACTGGACGTTAAAAATGCATTCAACTCAGAGCAATGGAGTAATGTATTGCAGATCCTAAATAGCAGGGGAGTTTCAGTGTATCTCTAGAAGGTGGTAGGGAGTTACTTTGAAAATAGAACTCTCATCTATGACACTGAAGAAGGAGAAAAGAGGTACAGAGTAACAGCAGGAGTACCACAAGGCTCTGTGCTTGGTCCCCTCCTTTGGAACATCATGTATGATGGGGTCTTACGAGTCGGCGTACCATTAGGTGTAAAAGTCTTTGGATTCGCCGATGACCTTGCGGTGGTTATTGATGGGAAGTTTTTGGAAGAAGTTGAGGTTCGGGCGAATGAGGCAGTGAAGTCAATCCGGAAATGGTTGACATCTATGGGTCTGCAGCTCGTCGATCAGAAGACGGAGGTCGTGCTTGTGACCAGCAGGAAAAAGAGGGAAACAGTAACTCTTACAGTTGGAGATATGCAGATAAGTTCTGTCCCAGCCCTTCAATACCTTGGCGTGTGGGTTGATGCGAGACTCTGCTTCAGGGAACATCTCAAGGCAGTTAGTGAAAAGGTGGCGAACGTGGCAGGAGCTCTTTCCAGGCTCATGCTGAATCTGGGAGGTTCAAGACAGGAAAGCCGCCGACTCCTGGCTGGGGAAGTAAGCTCGGAGCGCCGATTTGGAGCCAGGCTATGATGGTCGTGAGCTATGCGTGCAAGGTTAATGCGGTGCACCGCCATGCATTGCTGCGTGTCGTGAGTGGTTACCGAACAGTTTCCTACAACACTGAATGCGTAGTGGCGGGCGAACCGCCAATGGAGCTGATGGCTGATGAAAGAGCGAGGCTGTACTGGCGTAAGCGAAATGCTGAGCCGCGGTATAGTCATACAATGGCAATTACAGAGGAGCGAAATCGGACCCTGGAGACATGGCAGCGACAGTGGGATGAATCAACAAATGGCCAATGGACATACCAACTCATAGGTAATATCCAGGATTGGTGTAACAGGAATTATGGAGAGGTGGATTTCTATCTCACACAAATTCTCACTGGGCACGGTTGCTTCCTAGCTTATTTCTTCCGTTTCAGGCTGGAAACGGACTCGGCTTGTCCCCTCTGTCTTCCAGCAGTGGAGGAAGATGCGGAGCATGTGTTTTTCTGCTGTCGAAGATTCGACAATGAAAGGATGAGGCTGCAAACATATCTGTGAGGCAGCATTGCACCGGAAAGCCTGGTTGCGACTATGATGGCTTTAGAGGCCAACTGGAGGGCCATTGCGGGTTTCGCTGCAGTGGTCATGAAGAAGTTGAGGGCTGAGGATCGAGAAAGGAGAGCCAATGCTGTAGAAGAGTAGGCGTTCAGCCAGTCTATCTTCCCATGAAGTAATGCCTGGCGGCGGTTCCGTGGGGAGGTTTACAGAAGAGGAATGCTTTTGGTGGTGGTTTTTTTAGTGGGTAACAATATATCTTCACTTGAGTTTGAACTCAATTTGAGTCCCACACTCTGGAGTAGTGCGTACCCTACCCCAGGTAGTATATAAAAGATTTTTTCCACCTTTTTTGGCATCACACACACACACACACACACACACACACACACACACACACACACACACACACACACACACACACACTCACTCACTCACACACACACACACACACACACACACACACACACAGAACTTGGGAATATAGAAGCTCTGCAGACAATCAGCCATTATTGATATGTTTTTTACTAAAAAATGTGTTAGTATCAATTGGCACAATAGATTTAATTAAACATATTAAAAAAAACAAACTTTGTGACAAAATTTGTAGAAGGAAGTCGTTTTATTGTAATTTTATTTTAACTATGATTATTTTTCCTCACTATTGGATTCCCCCTTTTTTGGGTTATTAAAAAGTTGTATATTAAGTGCTGTTACTTTTTATTAAGTGATACCCCACAGGGGGTGCAAACTTGAGAGGATTTAGACGTCTCTCGTGGTACCCAAGTCTAACACACACTTACACTTACAACACTACATTTACGACTTTAACACTTTACACTCACACTTATATTTAGGGAGGCGATAATAGCCTCAATGTACTTTTCACCTTAAGATAACAACAACAAAAAAATATTAATGTGTGTGTGTGTGTGTGTGTGTGTGTGTGTGTGTGTGTGTGTGTGTGTGTGTGTGTGGAGGTTTAATAAAGTTAATATTAATTATTTTGCATATCATACCTCTACACTTCTAAGCTCTTTAACAAGGGGATGTTCATATTTCAAGCGGTCATCGTCTGTCTGTGTTATAATAACTCCAGATTCGATGTCTTCTTCGATCTCCAGAAGGTGATCAGCTCGAGTTTGTTCTGCAGTATCTATTGCTACTACAACTTCCATTTCTGACTTTGTATCAAATTCAGACTGATTGTATAAGTTATTCAGAAAATTAAACTTGGTGAGATATTTTTTAGATTTCTTAGCAGTTTGTGCTTCTACCTAAAGTAAAGTAAAGTTAATAATTGAAATCCTGTTTAAGAACTTATTTTTAAATTATTAGTGTTAAGTAAAGTAACTTCGTTGTTCCTTAAACAAACATCCAAGATTAAAATCACAAAATCAATTATCAAAATTCAATATTAAACATGTAAATGCAGTCAGGTCAGTTCTAAGGGCCTACCTGTACCAATCGCCTGGCTCATTTTCCAATTTGCACCGCTAGCGACCACAAGTCTTTATGTGCAGTTGAAATTCCACTCGCCAAATAGCATCACCAGCAACCATAAGTGTCTGGATACAGTTGAAGTCCACGCTTTTAAACCAGCATAGCAAGCGACCACAATTGCCTGCATGCAGATAATGTCTGTGCTGTTCAACTATCATCACTAGTGACCACAGTGTCTGCGTGAAGTTGAAGTCCACAACTTCTGAATTATTACCACCAGCAACTACAGTGTCTGCATGTAGTTGAAGTTCACATTATTCGACGCAATAATAAGATTTTTTCTCTACATCTTAACTAAATCTGACATCCACTTCAGTGTTAATTAAAACACTTTTCCTTTTTACCAGTGCAATCTCAGAGTTCAATCAAAGTCTGTAGTTTTAATGGCAGTGACCTTTCTGGCCGTAGCGATTGATCATCAGCGATTGTACAATATGCAAGGACATCCTGGATATCTTGCCATGTAGGTCAGCTAGTCTATAGAATTTTGACTGATTAAAATTAATCAGTACTACCTACCAGATTGGTCCTCCATTTAGAGGGTGTTGCCTAAGTGATGAAATTTGCTGTTCTGCTTAATGCCTTTTTTTCCAAAACTGATTTTATTACTTGGGTTTATAACTTCTACATTTACACAACAATTAACATTAGTGTAAATATTTAATTTGTTAACTTATTGTAAGAAAATATTTTGATTTTATTATTAGTATTATGATATTGTTTTGAAATTAGAGGCTTTAACATTGTGGAAGTCAAACATATTAAAGTTTACAAACAAAAACACAGTTTTAATCTCCTGTAGAGCTTTATATTACTCACTGCCGGTTTTTTTAACTTTACAATTGATGTACTAAGCTAAAATCGTGAAAATGAACTAAGAACAGGATAGAGGAGATATAGGGAAGTAGGGTTGGGATAAGAAGTTCTAGTACTTGAGCAGGTAGAAAACATAGGTAAAGGACCATTAAGAGTAGGCTCAGTGTAAGTAATAGCTATTCTCTAGCACAAGTTCCATGTATACTTCTCCATCTCTCACATGATGTTGGCCAAGTTATGTGTGTATAATTTTAACTTGGTATACTGTTGCTTTGATGGTTTATGTGGCTAAACCATGGGCACACATCAAGGTTGTGGGTTTGAAACACATTTACTCCCATTTCTTTACCTTTACAATTAATGCTGCTTCCTCATCCTCATTTGCCTAACTGACAAAGTATGGATTTTAATGAAAAAAATTGTAAATGACCTGTAAAGGTCAAAACTGGTCATAATAAAGCTTTATAGTGAATACAAACTGTGTTTTTATTTATATAACTTGACATAATAATAATACTAATAATAATAATACTAATAATAATAATAATAAAGTATCTAATCAATTTTATTAAAATGTAACAATGTGTGTACATTAAAAGTAGTCATGGGACAGAGAAACATATAAATAGTATTTTTGTCATATTTTCAATTACCCCTTAGTTTTCCTCAGTCTACAATTGGCCAGATTGATTCTGTTTCAAGCTATGCTTTGTTTATTGATGTACAGTAGTGGCAGGTGGGGCTCCAGTTTGAGATTTGTCTTAACCTTGTTCTCTCATGGGTTAATAAAATTACTGAAATAAACCTTTCATCATTCTACATGATGGTATATTTACTTTCTTTCTTATTCTCCATAAATTTTATTGCTATTTTTAAATCTCATGATATAAAAACATGCAAGGAGTACTATGGCATTATGTACAATATACGAGGTACGTCCAGAAAATAAGTTCCGTTTCAATTTCTCTATGCTGCAGCACTGCGATCATAGTTCCGCACATGCGCAGTAGACACTCTGTATCAAGGAGAAGAAACGTGCGCCATTTTTAGATCGCTGTCAGCCACGTACACTTTGTTGTGCTTGTTTACAATGTCGGTGTTGATTGAAAATCCCGCCACTTGTGAAATCAGATCTGTGATTCATTTTCTGAATGCTAGGAAAGTGAAACCAATTGAAATTTATCGGCAAATTTGCAAAGTTTACGGACAAAATGCGATGAGTGATTCAATGGTGATAAGATGGGTCCGACAGTTCAATGAAGGACGTAGTGAAGTGCACGATGAAGAACGAAGTGGGCGTCTATCTTTGGTTACAGAAGAACTGGTTCACGCGATTGATGGCAAGATCCAGGAAAACCGCAAGTTTACAATTAGTGCTCTCACTATGGAATTTCCCCAAATCTCACGATGACTAATTCATGAAATTGTTACCGAAAAACTGAAATTTCGTAAACTTTGCTCATGTTGGGTACCAAAGATTCTTACTGAACAACACAAAACAAACCAGATGGGTAGTGCACTTCAGTTTTTGACCCGTTATGATGAAGGCGGCGAAGAATTTCTGACACAGATAGTCACAGGAGATGAAACTTGGGTTTCTTACGACACCCCTGAAAGTAAGCAGCAATCAATGGAATGGAGGCACTTCATCCCCAGCAAAGGTTAAGCCGAAACAAATCTTGACACCTTGAAAAATAATGTGCACAGTGTTCTAGGACTGGAAAGGCATCTTACTCATTGATTTCTTACCGCATGATCAAACAATCAAAGCAGATGTTTATTGCGAGACACTTAGGAAATTGGCCGCGCAATACAGAATAAGCGCCGAGGATTACTGTCAAAAGGTGTTCTTTTTCTTCACGACAACGCATGACCACACACTGCAAATGTGACGAAAAACCTCCTACAGGGATTTGGCTGGGACGTGCTTGACCATCATCCGTACAGCCCTGACCTCGCTCCTAGCGACTTTCATCTGTTCTTACATCTCAAGTCTTTCCTTGGTGGTCACTACTTCAACAATGATGAAGAGCTGAAAGAAAATGTTTCCAACTGGTTGAAGACACAGGCGGCAAACTTCTATGAAGAAGGTATACAAAAACTTGTGCCACGCTATGACAAATGCCTGCAAAATTTCGGCAGTTATGTGGAAAAGTAGTCTAAGAGTTGTAGAATTTTGTGCAATAAATAATTTTTCTGTATCTGTACACAATTTAATTTTATTACCAAACGGAACTTACTTTCTGGACGTACCTCGTAATAAGGAAACCCTTTTGCACAAAAAAGTAATTTTGTAGCAAAGAGATTTCTTTATTGTATTTTAAAGTATATAATAATTATTCTTGTGTCATCTTACTATAAATGACTGTTAAAAGTAATATTTGCATAAATATTTCACATTATAGTACTATTAGCACATTATTTTAGACTAATTAACTAAAAACATTAAAAAAAAGGAAGAAATAAATAAAAAAGTAATTAATTGTAAAATATAATTAGAAGTACATGTACATTTTCAAATACATTGGTAAACTTTAGTGAAAAACATAACTAATAAAACAATAAATTAAAACATAACTTTAACATCCCTGAGTACATATTTTTGTTATTTACCTTTAATTTTCGTTCATTAATAATTATTTTTGATAATTGTGAAATTTTAAAAACAGGATGATTAGCCAGTTCAGTGGTAGCTTCATTTGCAGCCATTTTGCCCTCTAGAATCAATTTCTTTTCTCTTTCCATTTCTTCTGCCTGTGGTATAACATAAAAACGACATTACAAGTTTATCAGATTTGAAATTTTATGAACATTTTTCAAAACAAAATTTACCTCTCTAATGAGAATTCGGTTTTTAACAACGTTTTCATAATTTTCTTTGATGCAAGCTCGAAGTTTCTGCATATGGACCTTGTCCTTAATATTTGATATATTGTCACACTGAACAAGCTTCTCTTCATAAATCAAAGCCTTTGGCTGACTGTAAACAATATTTGAAATATGAAAAATAAATATTCAATAATTTTAATTAATGAAGATACATTATTTATGAAAAGTTAATAATAAATTTATTTAATTAATAATAATTATAATTTAATTAATAATAAAGCAAGTAAGTTTCTCATTGCTTTATAAGAATTAATTTTACTATAGAATAAGTTGACACTGGTGCCTATTATCAGTGCATAACTTAAATTGAAATGCCCGAGGTGAATGTTTGCATGAAATACTCCTTATTAATCCTCAAGAAGACACATACATTTTTTTAAAAATATAACGTACTGTACCGACTGGACCCAATAGCAAAATAAAAGCCCAAAAAACAAAAGCTAGAATTTTTAGAAAAGCTTTATGAGGCCTACCAATAATTCTGTACAAACTAATATAAAGAAATTTTAATATTTATTTAATTAAATTAGAGTAATAAATTATTAACAAAACTTCAATGATTTTGAAATAGCATTTGTTTTAAATTTAATTATTAAATTAAATAATAATAATTTTTAATAACTAATAATTTTAACTAATAATTATAATAATTAATAATTATAACTAATAATAATAATAACTAATAATTAATAACTAATAATTTTTTTTTAGTTTTGTTCATCACATAAAAAAAAATCACAACATTTTCCAAGTTTTTGCGAGGCCTCTAAACCTCTTGAAAGTGCCCTCTGTTTGACGACATTTTACCACTAAGCTGTCCTATAGCTAAACACAGCCTGCTCAGTTTATAACCTTTGGATAAATCTCGTAAAAGCTTGTAATACCCCTCAGACAAACGAGCTGTTCAGGTATAAAATTTAATCAAACAAGTCAGTCTTTTACTTAATACGTAGTATAGCAATTTCATTGTTTTGATGATTTTTCTTTTAATGTTTTTTACAACAAAAATAAAATTTAATTATAATTAAGCATGTATGTATATATATATATATATATATATATATATATATATATATATATATATATAATATTGGTTATATATAATATGAAGAAGATCATTTATGGAAAATCATAACTACAGTTAGTTTACCAAATTTGAAGTAAAACAAACTTACAGTTTGAGAGTAAATCAATAAAATTAAAAAAAAAACTTGACGTGGTTAGGGTTCCTTTTTAATCTTTTATGTATTTTTCACATCAAAATTGCTACACTGATTTGAATATAGTGTGTTTTCTAGAATGACCCAGATTAGGGTAAAATCGCTAATTAGACTCTACTAAACTGGTTTTGAGAAATTATGCTGTTTAAACCAGATTTTTTAAGTATGTTTTGTTTGAATAATTAAAATGTTATCAAAATTAGTCAAGCAGTGTTAGCCTCTAGTGATGAACACAGAGAAGCATACAGACAAAATTTTTGAATTCATGGATCCTGGAAACATGAAGATCTATCAAAATCTCAAAATCGATATGTTCACAACCACCATACTGTCTTTGTACTTCATATAGTGAGATAGTAAAGAGGAATTTATAAAATGTTTTGATACTGCATTGGTTCAGCCATTATATTTTTCTTTTGCCTGAAGTAAGGATTAAAACTCACTGAATATGTAACCTACATTGTCACAAATTAATTTGAAAAGAAAAAAGTAAAGCATTTTGATTTATTGGATAATTAAATTCTTGACTTAAATCAAATTTAAAACAATATTATATAAAATTTTGTATTACCAGTAAATAAACATTTTTTTAAAAAATACTTGAAAAAGAAATAATATTTTTTTCAAAGTAATATTGAAAATATTTTACTAGTAAAATTAAATAGAGATGTTAAAATGATTAACTAATAATTTCTTACCGAACTTGTTTACCTTACCTGGTTATCATACTATAGTTACTTTTCTGTAAAAACTTTGGCAACTCACAAAATATACATTCCCCAACTAGAACAAGTGAAGTAGATCCACAGACTGTTAGAAGTATCAATAAATCTTGCAAATGTGGTCTGGCATATCTCGTCACAAGTTGCATGCTAGGACTATGCATGTCAGTTTCACATTCACTTATTCCTTTTAGATTTTCTGTATCTAAAAATCGTTTTTTAAAAACAATATACTGTTATATCCTTTATTCTGAAACGAAATTGTTGACAGGTAACTTGGGTGATAGCATATTAACTTTACTTTCAAATTAATCTCTATCAAGTATGTGACTGTAGTTATAGTAATAATTAAGAAAATTAAGATCTTCTCTCTAAAAATTTTGTTTAAATTTCACTATGTTTTAATCCTTATATATACAAACAAAACATATGGTTTATATCTGTTTGAAAAGTATAGTTTCAGAGCTAAAATTATATATATAAATTTAAAAAAAGTCTGCTTTTTCAAAATCATTACCATGTTTAAATTTGCATTGTGAGTATGTCTGATGTGTGCAATGTTATAAACCCTCTTTACATAAGTTGTTGACAACAAAGTTTCTTGTCAATCTTGTCCACAACATTTTTTCTACCATTATTTATTGTTATAAAATATACATAAATATTGTTTTATTCAACAAAGATGATTAATAATTTGTATGTGTATAAACCAGGCTTAATGAATCAGGCTTAGTTAATGCTCTTAACTAAAGTAAAAAGTTTAGTAGATTTTATTTTAAAAATATATGTTACAATTATAATAATTATGGCACATAGCTGTCTTGCTGATGTGATAAAAGCGAATTTTCAAAAGTATTTTTTTTATCTTGCCCTTTTGAATTCCTATTTCACTATCATAATCAGCATTAAAATCTACATATATTAGGATTTCAAACTATCAAATTACATTGCAAATTAAAAAATGTGTCTACAAACACCAAATTAAATTTCTTAATTTCAAAGGATTTTGAAAATATAAAATGTAGTTTTTAACTACAATAAAAAATTCCAATAAAATTGGATTTTCAAAAATGTTTAAGGCTAGGGATTATGTGTATTTTAGGTAAAATGGGATTGAATTAAGGAATGGTAAGTAAATTTATTTTTTTGATAGAGTTTTTGATGGAAAGGAGTTTTAAAAGTAGTGTTTAAAAATTAGGCTAGTTAGTTGTCATTGTTTGGATATTTACATTATTACTGTTAATTTTTAGAACTTGGACTTGTTTAATAATTTAGTTAGGTTAGTTAAGTTAGTTTATGAAATAAGAATTGATTTTAATAAAAACATGTGATAAAATAGTATAATAATACAAGCAACAGTATTTGTATTATTGTGTTTTAGTTTAAATTGCCTACATTAAACTACATTAAACATAATTTTTAAGTTTAATCATTCTTTTAAGTTGTTAGACAAGTTAACAACGAACTATATTAGTACAATGTAATAAATGTTCTCACTCCAGTTGGTGGTGTTCAACAACTTTTAAACTGGTGAACTGGATTGTAAATATTGCTAATAATTAATAAGACATAAGACTTCTTGTTTATGTTCTTAATATCAGATATGTATTATGTATTAATCACTGATTGAAACCATTTAAATGAATCTTGGAAAATGGTAATCAAAATTATTATTTCCAAATTTTAGTTCAGTTGAAAATTTGTATGCCAGTTGTTAAAATTTATCAAATATATTTAGAATTTGAAATAGGAACATTTTGAAAAATTATAGATAATAACCAGTAAGTAATTATTTATTTTATGTATTTTGTTTATCTGGAACTTTACTAATTTACCAATAACAGTGTAGTAAGTGACTTGAAATTAGAGCAAAGTATGAACTGTGGAAGTAACTGTGGTAATTGTGTGTTTGTTTGTGTGTTTATGTATGTGTATATATATATATATATATATATATATATATATATATATATATATGTGTGTGTGTGTGTGTGTGTGTGTGTGTGTGTGTGTGTGTGTGTGTGTGTGTGTGTGTGTGTGTGTGTGTGTGTGTGTGTGTGTGTGCACGCGCTAGTTGTGAAGTCTACAAATGTTGTTTAAGTAAGTGACTGTTGTATATGTTGAAAGCACATCACTTTTAATCTTAGAATACATATACAACCAAATAAGCTTATTAAAAATTGTGTTTTGTCAAATTTGTGAAAAGTATAAAACATTGTTAAATTTCTCCAAAGAGATAAGCTATCAGACATTTTACATCTTTTTATAAAATTGTCAAAACATTAAATAATAAATTGTGAAATCTTTTTATAATTGTGAATGAAGTCCTGTAAGAAAAAAAAATAGGCTCTTTTACAAAAGATGCAATATTTAAATAGTTTTCAATGTCCCCTGATAACATGTTGTAGCATTCAAAATTTGTGAACATTTCTTCCTGATTGCAGGCTGTATCAATGTAGTTCCAGTGAAATTCCTTTGTAAATAGATTTTTATACTATTTTAATAATTTACTTGTAGAAACATCATAAAGATGACAGCTTTTTGAACATAAGATCAATTCTTCAAGTATCAAAGAGAGAAAAGCAACAGGTGAAGCAACAGCTTCCTGACATTATACTTACACAGGCAACCACTCCTTTCAACATCAAGTACTTTATTTCATTGTTTCAAGTGTAATCCTAAGTCTCTGCAGGGAGTGCAGAGTAGCTGCACCTATTGAGAGGATTTAGACATCCCTCGCAGTACCGAAGTCTAACACACACTTACACATACAACACTACACTTACGACTTTAACACTTTACACTCACACTTACATTTACGGAGGCGATAATAGCCTCAATGTGCTTTTTGCCTTAAAAAAAAAGAAAAAAGTAATCCTGAGTTTAACAAAATGATTAGTTAAAAATTTATGGTTTTATAATTGTTATACTTGATTTATTTAAAGAATATAATCAGAGTATCAGTCTGAACATTTTATATTGTTTCAGAAAATGAATGCGTTAATAAGTCATTTATAAATTAAAAAAATGTTATTTTAAATAAAAAGGAAGTGCACATGTCTGAGTAGACAATTATTATTATCAGAATCACCGTTTTAGGTAATACATCAAAACAGTTTAACTAATAAATCCTAACAGTCCTTCCTGCAACTTTGATTGAAAACCAATCATATATCATTGAAAATGAAATACCTTTTATTTATACACTAAAACAATACTTTTTGTCTAATGAATACATATTTATATTCAAATAAACAAAGTAATTTTCTGAGTTTCACTAAGCTATATCCCACATGTAGCAACAATTTTCTATATAATGTATCGCTTCAAATTATTATGGATTTTTTTTCGATGATGGGCACACTGCATGCTATTTATATGCATAGTTTGATACAGCTTCAGGTTTTTACTAACAGATTGATATTTAATTCTACAATGTAGCATTGAAAAGACTTCACCTACTTTATTATTTGATTTTTAATAGCTAGTTTGCAACTTCTAGGTTCTTTTGTTACAAAATTTACATACAATATACATACAATATTTGGGTTTGATGAAGAAAAACTGAACTGTTTGACTTTGTTCTTGGATACAATCTTTGCATCACCTATGCACCTATGTAGCACAATATTGATATGTATTTTTCTTTATTAGTTCCGAATCCATGTCCAGAATCTTTGCATCACCTATGTACCTATGTAGCACAATATTGATATGTATTTTTTCTTTATTAGTTCTGAATCCATGTCCAGAATCTTTGCATCAACATGTACCTATGTAGCACAATATTTTTATGTATTTTTTCTTTATTAGTTCTGAATCCATGTCCAGAATCTTTGCATCACCTATGTAGCACAATATTGGTATGTATTTTTTCTTTATTAGTTCTGAATCCATGTCCAGAATTTTTTACATTTAATATTTTTAGTTTAGTTTTGTGAGTCTCCTTGTTTTATTTCTGTTAACTTTTTCTGTCATGTTCTTCTTGAAGTATGCAGCTCTTGTGTTGGAGTTGATGCATATCAGTATTTGTTGAGATAAGCTAATACATTAACAAAGAGTTAAATTGGTTTAATTTATGAAACAAAACACATAATCAAAGAATTTGTTAATGACAATTGTAAAACAATTAAACTTACGTATTATTATCAAAAATTTATCTTTTATAAAATCATTCTCTTGTTAGCGACTTTTTCTAATTTCTTATAAATATAATTATGTGATACAGTTTAAAGCTTTATTAGGTAGAATTAATTTAAAATGCAAAATTGTGTTTTAAACTTCCTGAGCTTTTTTGTTAGTATCTTGACAGAGTAGATTTATAGTTTAAAGAGGAACATTTATCAGTTAGCATTTAACTTTCAAATACAGAAAGTTAAATGCCAATTGATAACTGTTCTTTTTTTGTATTTTTAATGTAATTTTTATAGTTTCAATTGCTAATAATATATAGATTTTAAAGCTGATTGTAGTGATATAAATAGATTTAAAAAAATGTAAGATAATTAAAATATTATTGAAAATTTGTTTTAATCACTTAAGTAAAACAACTTAGTGTGCCACAAATATTTATTATGAAGAAATATAAACATAGCAGTCTTCATATATCATATTATGATTGAAATTATGTTGCCTTAGCAACCTAAAATTTGAATTTATAAATACTAAAATTAAATAATTATATTGTTGTTATTTTATAATTAATCAGAAATGTTAATAAGAATTAAAATTCTAAATGTATTAATATTACTTAACCTAAGTTTTAGTTTGTGACTTTAAACAAATATTATATTCTTTTTAAATGTGACTTGATATTTGAATATCAATTACTAAACGTGATTTAGTAGTTTTCAGTTTTTGTCAGAATACTTCTATTGTGAACTTTATAACCTATAAAACAGACAATAAAAATGGGTGTTAAAATTAGGCTTAGTGGTGGATCTTTGAAATCTACTAAAACTGCAACAATAAATATAAACAAAACAACTTCTAGTTCAAAACCATGGTGGCAGAGTCAATTTGTTATATTCAGGTAAGCAAATGGAAAATAAATATTTTATTGTTTATAAGTGCATTATGCATCTTGTGACATTCTTCATTAATGATTTTTTTTTCATACCAACAAGTTGAAGTGTTTAAAAAAACATAATTTCAACTTTTGATTTGAAAGTTTCTAATCCAATACTTCTAGTTTGTTTAAAATATAGGCCTATAGTACAAAATCATTTCATCTGAAAATTCCTCAAACACAAATAGGATTAAACACACTCACACACACACACACACACACACACACACACACACACACACACACACACACACACACACCATGCATCTGACTCACAAAGGGGTAATTTACCCAGGTCAGAAATGAAGGTAAACAACTTGGAAAAAATGAAGCATTACAAAATTACAATATTTAGGCCTACCGCTTAGTATAGTCTTATTTCGTCTTATTTGTGATCACCAAAAACAAAACAAAACAAAAATATAATATACTTGTGAAAATACTAAAAGATCATTACTATAACCAGAATTCTTTATTCATTCAGTAGAATCACTAAGGTACAAAAATACAAAGATTACAAAATACATGATGTACAATTACAAAAAGGAAATACTCTTTTGTGTAATACAAGTTTTGTTGTTTTACTTCTGTAACACAAGAAATGTTACTTCTGTTTATTATCCCTCTTAAGGTCATATTTATATTACCAAGGGTAGTTATGTTAGCTGAAATATATAACAGGGTAAAGTATAATGACTAGTTACATATTTATTCATTTCATATGAAGTTAGTTTTTTTTTCATTTTGTGGTAAAGGTGGTTTCCTTTTTGTATTATAAATTCAATAGTTCATTAAATAATTAGGCTATTGATAAGAAGTAATAGTTATTTAATTATACATGAAACAGAAATTTTTTGCTCAACACTTGGTAAGTTTCAAAACAAAATTTACTTGTCAATTAGATAAAAAATACCAGAATTTATTAAGGTTAAATATATAACAGCTTCAAAACGGTTTTTTAAAAATCTTGCCTAAAAATAGGTCCTAGCTTTTATTTACAACTTTAAAAACAAAGTAGTCGATGTTAGTAAGATTTTAATATATTACTAATACCTTCCACTTAGAATTAGTAGGAGGGAAACATGGTGTTTCCTATTCACCCATGAGTGAAATTAGTGTTATTTTAAACATGAATTATTAGGTAAGGCATTAGTATATTTAAAAAATATTGGTTTTTAATACATTTTAGCCTTTAATTGAATACAAAATTATTAAAATAAGAAATTAAATAATTCTTCATGTTTAAGTTTAGAGAAATCTACACGTTTTATTAATAGCATAATGCGTAGTGAGCAGGAATCACGGTTTATATGGCATAGTTCGAATCCGCTGAAATCTTAATTTTTTTAATAATTGCTTTTAAATTTTACTTTAAGTCAATTAAGAAATTAATAAAGAAATGAGATAAAGTTGTAGTGAACCCCATCAATCTCTATAGCCATGTGCATTAGCAACATTGGGCTTTGTCCAGGAGTCAAACTTTAGGGAAAGTATTTTAACCCAGTTATAAACGAACTCCTGGAGAAAATCAGTATTACATGATTTTACGCAACCATGTAAAGTCATCATTGCCAAAAGATGCTTTCTGAGTGAAAATAAAATATCTGAGTTGGTTGATGCTTTTGGCCCAATATTTAAAATGAATTATGTCAACTACATTATTTTGCTTTTCTAGATGACCTAAGTTCACTTTTCTAAATGACCTACTTTAAGGTCCTATTTATGATTCTGTAAACACCCGTTAATAACTGCACAATTTATTTAAGCGAAATTCAGGTGCTCAATATTCTTGAGCATAAGGTTTCGGGTGCTCGATATTCTCAAGCATAAAAGGTACTCAATATTATTGAGCCTAAGAATGAAGGTGCTCAAAATTCTTTAGGATAGGGATAAGGATAAGGTGCTCAATATTTTTGAGCCCAAGGATTAAGGTGTTCAATATTCTCAAGCCTATGAATTAAGGTGCCTAATACTATTTTTGAGCCTAAGGATTAAAGTGTTCACTTTTAAAGTGTTCGAGCTTTTCATTTTTTATTTAATTATGGGTTAAAATGTATTAAAGCCAGTATTTATTGATTGATTAACTAATACTTTATAATTCATGTTTAAGTAACACTAATTTCATTAGCAGGTATATTGAGTATAATGTAGATAGAGTTGAAATAATACCATGTTATTTCCCTCCTTTTCTTTTTATGGTTGAAATTATCTGACACACACACACACACACACACACACACACACACACAACATCCTCTCAAAAGAGATCTAAGGGCTGGAATGCACTTATTTTAAGATTTTGGGTATGGGTTTTACTATAATAGGTACTACAACATTTCATTTTTCAGAAGAGAATTATTATTAATAATGAGATTTAACAGAGCTATTGTTCTTTAGTAAATTATAAGAAATACATTTTCAAAATATTCATTTTGATAAAATAATTTTCAAATTTCTTTTATACAGAGTTTTAAACACGCATCTGGCAGTTCTTCTTGGCCCCTTTCAAGAAACCCTGATCTAATGTTTTTCAATATTCTCTATTATTTATAGTAATTGCGCCAATGAAGTAGTAAGTAGTAATTAGGCTAATGAAGTTTTCTTGATAAATAAATTACGCCCTATTTTTTCAGTTTCACACACCCAAGAATACGGTCTCGGTTAGAAAAGTTAATGGGAACCAACGTTGTCCGAATGACAGACAAAGCTTACATGCAACAACTCCAGGATCATATGAAAGAGGACCATGAAGAGAGTGCTAAAAAAAGAATACGAGATAGAGAGGTAATATATCATTTTTCATGTACAGTGTTAAAATTGAAAAAATAAAAATGTTATTTGAGTTTTAGTGCATTTCAATTGTAAACACACACACACACACACACACACACACACATTTCTAAATAAATGCAAGTGTTTTTTTTACGTTTTGTCATAAATACAAGTGTTGTTATTTATGATGCTATTTTATATTGTAAATAAAATATAGTATATTTTATTTATTTTATAAATACTTATAAGTTTGATAAGAAAACAGACAATCAAAAACAATATAACAACATGGCATAACACATTTACACCACCTGTTTGTAACTTTTAGTATTGTTATTAGGCGATCACAACTGTTCATTAACATCTGTAGCCTTATTTACCATGGCATCTCTTCTTAAAAAAAGTACTTTTGAACATTAATCTAATTTTTGTTTATGGTCGTAAAACCATAAATCATATTCTCTTGCATGATCAAACAAATAATGTAGCAATGGGACTATGAAGGTATATTTCTCTGTGATTATCTTAAATACTATATGACAAAATACTGTTGTGACATTCTGCACTGAAGATAGCAAAGAAAATATGTGATTTTTCTCAATGACAATGTTATTCTCCCTAATACCAACAAGGTTGACTCTCAACACAATACAATATCCTCCACCCTATATAGCAGTTGTGACCTTGACCCCTCTGCTCTTCTCAAAGAGAATTTGTCTGACACAAAATTCAACAGCTTTGAGTATCCTGGCTTCGGCATAAGACAAGGAATTCTTTATGACATAAAATTTCAAAAAAATCTTGCTTGACTATTGTTATAAAAAATTCTTTTGCAATTAAGAAATATGCCAAAACATGTTTTTAACTTCCAACAATATTTTAAAATAAATTCTGTTATCAATGTTTTCTAACAATTGGCAAGCTTAAGCACTGTTGATTTATACTGTTTTTTATCATTGTACTGTTTTTTGCTTTTGTTTTTTTTTTAATTAAGGATTACACAAATTTTAAATAATCTGTCTAGGTACAAGAAGTAGAAAGAGAAAAGAGGTTAATACTTGAAGGCAAAATGGCATTGGAAAAGGCTCCTGATGAGCTTGCAAATCACCCTGTATTTAAAATTGCTCAATTAACAAGAATGATTCTGGAAGAAAGAAGAATAAAGGTAATATTTGCAATCCTTTATAAATTTATAAAATGTTGTTAAGTAATGCATTTTTTTCAATTATTTTTAACATTTTTCCTTTTCTGAATCTGTCAAACACAAGCTATTCATTTAGATAAAAGTTTTGATTTGTATTTGTCACATAAAATCACATACAATTGTGTACCACTTTCATGTAAGTACAAAATATTTGTTCTTGTACAACAACTTATTGCAGTGCTTTTACATACCGAGTTTTATAAACTTAATTTTTATTTTAAGACCCTTCAAAATGTTTTTTTATGTTCAATGTACTTACTTAGGTTTTAAACTGTCCAGGCTGATTCTCTACAAGTTTGTAGAAGAATTAAACCTTTCAACTACAAATTACTGAAAAATTTGATTAGTGAGGCTGACACAGATGACCAGTCAGAAATTGAAGTTGCATTTGCATTGCAAAAATCTCATACTGATAAGAAACAACAATTACTGGAAATTGAAGAAGATGTGGACGGAGAGGTTTTATTTACTGAGAAAGAAAAAGATAGAATAAAATTTGAAGATTCACTCATGAAAGAGCTCAGAATAATTGAAGTAGGCTAAGTTTCTTTATGAGTGGGAGACGTGTCTCTCAAGAAATGTTCTTCCTTTTAGATTTCAAATGATTGAAATTAAAAAAAAAATAAGTTATTTTAATAAAAGCTTTATAAAAGTATATAGAGTACAAAAAGTATATAAAATTATTTTAAAATCTCAGAAAAATTGGTTTTGGATAAAATTTAAATTTCTCAAAACAAATATCTATCAATTGATACCATATTTTTAAAAGCTTGTTAATAAAATGTTGAGAATAAATTTAAGATTTCTACAATTATCCTTTTTTGTCAGGTGAATTTATTGAAAAAAAATATGAAAAATTATCAATAAGTTCAAAAATAGTTTATAAAATACTTATTATTTTTAAAGAATAGAGTAGGTTATTTATTTTGTTTGACTAGTTTTTTGCCGGATGAGATACAGTTTATTTTCTTATGATACTAAAAAAGAAACACAATTAAATTATTAAAAACAGTGTTTATGTCTCAATTAAACGAAAGTTTATTATTTTCAAACTACAATAAAACTATAGAAAACTATACAAATAAAATATGTGTCATAACAGTTAGATCAAAATTAGACATTGTATAGCAATATATACTATTATTATTATTATTCAAATTATTACCATTTTTTTAAAATTTCAGTTACTGTATTTATAAGTTTAATTTAAACTTTATGTTTCTTTTCAGACTGTAGACGAAATGTATGCCACTGCTGACAGTTTAGTGGGACCAATTAGTAACAGATGTATTGTAGCAGAAGAAAAGGTTTTGGCTTTAAGATAACAATACATATGAGCCAGCATCAGACAATCAGTAATAATCTTTTGTTTAATTTCTTTTTATTGTACAGACAAATTATACAACTAAGGCGGCTATTGAAAAAGATATTAAAATGAGGTGTTCTTTTATTAATAAACATTAAGTTAAAAAGTTGTAAATAAATGTCACTATACATAATAATTAAATTATTCTTAATAACATTTTTAAGGCAGACACAATTTATTTTTTATTTTAAAAAATTTATAATAAAATAAAATTGCATAACATCATATTTTTCTAATTCAAGTTCTTACAATCGAAAGGTCTTTCTCAAATACAACACAGCCAACCAATCTTTCTTGATTCTGTGTTATGTCTTAATAAAGTCTATTTAAAATTATTATGGAACACTTTTGAAATATAGCTTCTCTTATGGCAGCTACCATTTAATTTGGAGTTATCAAATAATTATACAAAAATGTTCCAATACACTGATACAAATTTTGTGTAATAATGCCACTTTTGTACAATATTCCCAAAATCATATTAGCGGGTCAAAATGGTAGCAGGAGATTGGCTGGACTCAAATCATCAGTGATCAATAGAAAGAAGGAAAAAATGTATAAATCATCCTTCCTAAACATTAGCTCAAATTTCTTCTAAAGAAGGTCAATTAATTTTTTTCTCTCTCTTTATTTTTGAAATGAAGATGGTATTTTTATAGTTTATGTTATTAAGTGTAATATATTGATGATTTTTGTTTCTTAATAAAATATTGAATACAATATTTTTATACATTTATCAGGTTAAACTCAATATTAAAATAAATCTCTTGTTAACCTATTATTACAATTAGTTAATTATTGTAATAATAGACACTTTCTAACAAGAGATGATAGTTTTAAACGATTCTACAGATAGACATGCACTTATTGAATTTCCACTTAGCACTCACTACCTTATCTATTTTTATTTTTTCATTTCACATCATGTATTTCAAATCTTATCATTATTTAAGTTAATTCTGATTTTACAGACAGTTATATTAATAAATAGATCAAGGATAATGACAGGCAATAGTTATTAAACTTTAACATATGTTTGACAATATTATCAACACCACACAGTTAATTCTATAATATAAAATCAGAATTCTCACTATTATTGTTAGGAAAAGCACAATTACTGTAATATTTTTTTGGGAAAAGGTAAACTGTTAAGACAACATATTATTATGTTGATTTGGTGGAATCACCAACATAGTTGGGAGGGGAGTATTTAGGAAGGCAAAGCAAGGCTATAGTAGTGGGAAACAAAACTGCACTTTGCAGACAGTTGTTTTAAAGATTTTTTAAAATATTTTACTTAAAATTTATGATTTTTGCCAGTTAGACAATGAGGTCAAGGGATCAGCATTAACGGTAAGGATATTGTAACTGCATTTTGAACCCACAACCTTGAAGTGTACAGTTCACAGACACAAAACACTGACTGGTGTTTCAGCTGCATCAACCACCAAGTCATCTGTAAAACAGAAACAAAAAAGTTTACTTCGGTATTTTTAATTAAGGAGATTTGCTCCTCCCAAAGTCAAAGGCAGACAACTCAAAGATACTACATATTTCTGCAAGCTGTCTGCATCCAGATACATGCTTTTAAGGGTCTCTCTCTCTCTCTCTCTCTCTCTATCTCTCTCTCACACACACACACACACACACACACACACACACACACACACACACACACACACACACACACACACACACACACACACACACACTGATTAAGCTTAAGCAGAGTATACATATTTGAGCTTGAATATTTTCAAGTTTAGGAAACAAAATGGATATGGCGCACTTTTAAGCAAGAGGTTTGTTGTGGTTTGTTTTATTTTTTTAAAATTAGTTTAAAATTTTTGTTTGAAACTGTATTTGTGCAACTAGTGAGTATGCTTATATTAAATGAACATTGTAGTTTACTAACACAATTTACTTGAAAGATTAATTAACATGAAAATACAATACTAAATAATTTGATTCAGCTTGTAGTAAATATGTACAAATAAGTTGTATTGTTAAAATTTAATTTTATTTAGTTGCTGTTGAGAAGTGAAGAAAAGTAAAGGCAGTGAGCAAAACTGAACTGTTTTGGGTCAGCAAACTACTTTGCTATTTACTATTGTAGGAAAGAATATTTTTTGATAGGTATACACAATGAATTTGTTTTCATTTAGGCTTTCAGGCTACATTTAATTTATCACAAAGCACACTGTGTCCCCCACACACATAGATACAGGATTTTAAGTTATAAAACTCCATTTTAGTTTTGCCTAATTTTTTTGCTAAATGGGGAATCATTTTAAAGTGTAGATTTTGTATCATAATGTTTTATAAAGTTTGCTTAAAAAAATAGTTATTTAAAATTTGTTTTATTTCTAATAATATAAATTTCGGGTAATTTAGTGTTGGAAAAGCCGTGACTGAATTTCTTTATTTACATAATAATATAAGCTAGTCAATTGTTATTCATCTGCCATAATGAACAATTACACATAGAGATAGGAGAGGACTGATTCACCAGTTGGGCAGGGATATCTCCCAATTAATTAATTAAAGTAAATGCATAGGATTCTTTTAATAGTCCTTTTGTATTTTTAGTACTATTTTTTTTTTTTTAAGGTCAAAAGCACATTGAGGCTATTATTGTCTCCCTAAATGTAACTGTGAGCTTAAAGTGTTAAAGTCGTAAGTGTAGTGTTGTAAGTGTAAGTGTGTGTTAGACTTGAGTAATGCAAGGAACGTCTAAATCCTCTTAATAGGTGTAGCTAGCCTGCACTCCCTGCTAGTACTAGACCAAACCCACCTTGTCACCAAATCATAACTTTAATTTTAATTTAAAAGTAATATAAATAAAAGCTTAATCATTGAACTAAAAATTAATTATTTAAGATTTAGGTATATTACAGTATCTGAAATAATGTTATTAAATACTTATATATTACTTTTGAATGAAAATTAATTAGCTTATAAGAACTTTAGTATGATTAAAAGTGATTTTAGTAAAAGAGGAGTGATGAGACAATGATACAAATCTTTTAGTGTTATACATAGATCAACAACTAATTTATAATTAATTTGCTTGATTAACAAGACACCAGGCAATTCGCTGCATCTCTGAACTTGTGTAAATCAAAAGGTTTATAGGTTCCAGAATGCAGTTACTATCATAAGCTCTTTCTGTTATCGCTAATCCCTAGTCCTTGTTAGGCATGAAAAAATGTTTTTTATTTGACACAACTAACAATACAAATGAATGTCAATGTTTAAAATGAAAACAATAAATTAAATTAAAATAGTTTTTATGAATTAATTAAAAGACAGTAATTTTAATTTTCCAAAAAAATAATTTCTACTTATTCTTAATTTAAAATAAATTGCGTCACATAAGATAAGCCTCAAATCTTAATAAAAAAGATAGCATTTATGAATATTTTTGTAGTGTTTTCATAAATAAAATATTGTAATTAGTATGTATTGTAAAAAAAATAATTATATTAATTTAATTAGCTATTACCTATTAGCGGTATTAACTATACTAACTATAATAGGATATTATTAATACAGAAATTCATTTTTTTGCTCTGTTACGATCTCGACCAAAGTTCATCTTGCACGAACAGTGTACAACCTACATTTACATTGCAAGCTATAATGTTCACAGTTCACAGTGCGACCGCGCCGCACTTTGCAGTGCGTCGATTGCTCGTCAAAGCAGTAGACTTGTGTAATATACGTGTAAATAATGGGTATATAAGGGACTATGGGCAGGTGATCTAGTCATTGTGTGCAATATTCGAATAGCGTACTTAATTTATGTTAACATGCCATCTCTACCTAAGCATACTAATTCTGAACAAGATACAGACGACGAAGAAAAGTATTCTAGACCAAGTACCCCATCTGATCATGCCGGGCAAACCCTGTTGCAAAAAGCAGACGACACTATCATCATCACTGGAGGTAATGAAAACAGTAGAAAGTTATTTTTTATTTTCGATTATTTTTATAATATTGACATTCATGTGATTTTTAATATAGATTTGTAACGTGTTTTTAATTCTAGGAAAAATATTTCTTCAAAATTTACCAGAAATATGATTCTGTTTAGTTTTTTTAGGTTCATTTTGTATTTTGTTTGTATAATATTAGGTCTTAATTATAATTTATCACAAAAAGTAAGTAAACATTAACATTAACAGTTAAACCTATGGAAACAAATAAGATTGATATTATGTATATAACCCTCAATTATTGTTATCGTTTAATTTCATAGAACAAATGTTTTATTCTCTAATCTTGCTCCCTTTTTGGTATAAGCTGTATATAGGTCACCTTAAATTATGATTTAAAGGTGACCTATATTATGATTTATGATTTAAATTATGATTTTCACTCACTTAAAAATTTAGATTGTCTACTATACGGAAAAATAAAACAGTAAGGTTTCCAAGGTACGAAAATATATAATGAAAATGTAACATTATTTTATTCGAAAGTATCCAATATAATAATCAGGTAGGCTATACAGACAGTAAAATGACACAAAAGAAAGGTTTGACACTGAATTATCATTTTATTGGGATTAATTAATATGTGAAAATCAGTAGTAAGTCTAAACTTATTTCAATTCCAACAAATAAAACAATGAAGGAATAACCTAACCTTTTAGTGTTCTTATATAGTGTATTATTTTCAATAAAAATTTAGTTTTTTTTAAACCTGTTATGGGAATTAGCAAACATAATTAGACCTTTTGTACATACTTATGGTAATTTTTTGATAGTAGAAATCTGCTACTATGTGTTGGTATTAGTGTATCTGCCTGTAGACAGGTTAATAAAATTTATATGTAGATTATTAGATGGGGCTAATAGGCTACACAGATCCCACATTTTTCTTTCATTGAAATTGTATTGTAACATGAAATATAAGCTATGAGCCAAGTAAAAATTACTCAGAAGTAGGTCTAACTTATATGTCACACAGTTTAGTGTAGTATTTCTTAATCATTTTATTAAATTTTATATATCGTGTTACTAATGATAGTCCGGAGAATGTAGTCACACAGTCCATTCATTGAATTATGTTAAGCAACTTTGAATTTTATTGGATTTTTATGCTTAGAAATTAATCTTATAATGTCAAGTAATCGTAAAATCCAAGAAAAAAAATAAGCAGAATTTGAATTATTAGCGAATTTCCATTGCGAAAATGAGGATTAGAGCATGTCTGATGGTAAGACCCGGACCCTCTAAATGTTCTCAAATTTGTGTGTGTGTGTGTGTGTGTGTGTGTGGCAATTTCAAATCATTAAAAATTCATAACTTTTTTCCTTATATAAGGTTTTGAATTTTTACTTCACTACTGTAATCAGCATAAATTAATGCAAAAGTGCATACATTAGCATTTTGAATTTTTAAAATTCAAATAATTTAAGAAATTTAAATTACTGCCAGGGTTAATTTTTGTATTTTCATTGCAATTTTAGTTTTTAAATGGTAATTTAATGCTGATTATGATAGTGAATTTTATACAGTGATTATGATACATAATTTCAAGAAAGGGTAAGAAAGAAAAATACTTTTGGAAATTTACTGCAATTGGCAGTTGTCTGCATGTCAGCGAGACAACTGTTTTTGCGAATGAGAAAATTGTGTCTACTTTGAATTAACAAGCTTGATTTAGTTTAATTTTTGTAGTTCAAATATGCTAATCATTAATGCAGAACAGTAATTTTTAAATTATGAAAAAGGTTATAATTACCCATATATAAGATATTCATTACAAATTTTGTGTTAAAAAACTTTAAAAATTTCAAAGCAATAAAATGTAGGCTAAGGTTTGTTTTTGTAAACAGTGTTAGCAGTTTTACCCATTCTTCATAAATTTATAAATAAACACACAAAATGCTTACTTTGTAGTACTCAAAAATAATGAACTTTAAATTTTTACTTGAAAATGAAAATTGAATTAATAAGAACTGATAATATCTGTTCCATCTGTTTTGTATGATCAAATCTTCTTTAACAAAAGTTATCGTAGAAGGTTTTTGCCCCTATAATACATATTTTTAGGTATACCCATAATAAAAAACTATTATACTGGGCTCTGGGTAATGTTCAGATAAAAGGGTTTTTCCCTATACAAAAATAGGGCTGCAAAATTAAAAAGGTTAGAAAGCCCTTGTTTAAACTATAATATTTATAAAGAATTGTTTTTATACTTTGTTTTGTTCACAGTACCTTTGTAAAATTTTATTGTAAAATTGTGATTATAGTTTTATGTAAAATTTACTATGGATGTTTGTTTTAATATTTATAATGTTAGGCTAATAATTTCTGTAGGTTAAGTAGGTGTGCTTACTGTATCCATTACACACCCAGAAATGATAAAAAAAATATTGCAAAATTAGTACACTTATTACACAATAATTTAATTTGTATGTTAAACTTGTACTTGACAAAAGTTAATTGAATGTGTAGTTATTAGATAAATCAGTCAAGGACATCTTCAGATCTTACAGTATTAATATTTGACAAATTTTTTAAAAAAAAAAAAATAATTACAATAATCTATGATTGTCTTACCTTTGAGTAATTGAGTGAAATCATACAAAGTTAAATGAGTAAGCCTAATCTAATAATAATATTATACATATGATAAGCTTACTGATTCAACTTTGTATGATTTTACTCAATTACTCAAAGGCGAGACAAGCCAATGACTGACATACTACAAAATTTAATTGAAGTTGTAGTCTAGGTTTATAGACCCTGCTGTTCAGACAGAAGTTATTGCAAACATTATAATGTAAAGTATATCAACTGAACTGATTATTGGATTACCAAAATTTACTTTTTTGTAGAAGCTGTAAATAATATTTGATCATCAAATAATAATGCACCATTGATTTTACAGTACTATAATCTTAGTATAAACATTGTAAAACACATTATATGGCATTCTTGCAGAAGTAAGATTGCATAACACCAACTCCCTCTTGTTTGTCAGAACAGATTTGTTCTTTGTACTTATAAAGTCTAATAACCTAGTTCTGTGAATAACTTCTTCTATTTCTAAGCACTGTAGATACTTTACTGTTTATGACTTGGCTCAGAGATAATAATGTAAGATAGATATCAGTTAACATACAACTTTATTATTTAAAATGTTGACCCAATTCATTTCAACTTGGTCTTAAAGCAGTCAAAAAATCTCATCATAACTTTCATAAAACACTAGTAGTAATTCTTACAAGTTTCACCAACATTATTATTGATTTTTATAGTGCAATATTCGATGACAGAAACATGTTTTAGATAGTTTTTGGGTTAAGGTTTTAAAGCACATAATTTATTATTGCTTTAGGCCTCTTGCAGCTTATTTAAAACTCTTTTTCTTATTTTTATGGTTGAAAAATACTGTTCATCTCCTAACAGTATTTTGTACTACCATCATGGATGGCTTCATCAAATCATAAATATTTTATACTCTGCATATAACACATATTACACACAAAACATATAGAACATCAGAAATTCAAATTTGCTATGTATATTTATTCAACGGTAAGCTATTTAACAATAGCGAAACAGGAATAGTCTTCAACTACAAAACAAGACAAAAAAAAATAAAGCATCAAATAGACAGTAAATAAAGTACTATTATAATTTACACATAAGTACTTTGAAGAAATGTGCCCCCTCTGAAACACCTCGCCATAATGACAGTTTGGACCCAAAATTTTATATTTAATGATACTGACACCTTTTAATATATATATATAATTTTAACTTTCATTTATCAATACTTTTTGAGTAGACTAAAATAGGTCTAATATTGGTATATTAAATTGTGTTGGTGGCAAATGTAATTTTCATTACATTATATTAAAAAGTACTCATTTATCATTTACTTTCTGCAGGGGGGGTTGCAGACTAGTGGCACCTATTGAGAGGATTTAGATGTCCCTCGCGGTACCCAAGTCTAACACACACTTACACTTACATTTAGGGAGGCAATAATAGCCTCAATGTGCTTTTCACCTTAAAAAAAATATTATTTTGGTAACTTAAAGTTATTGTTACCTGAACTTTTTATAAGAGAATTGTTTAACAATAAACATTTGTACTTCCTTATTGAAACATGTGGCTTAGCCTACAGTATTATTAATAATAGTCTACTATTATTATTTTTTGTTTACTGACAGATGTACGTAAATTAAAACCCATTATATAATACAGTGACAGTTTTCATATACTAAGTGTGTAATATACAGTGTGATTTTTAGTTTAGATGTCATTGGTATCTTTGAAACTATCTGTTTTAGAACAAAGTTTAAATCTTCCCTACTTTTTAGTGAGTTGAATATATTTAATGATATTTTCCAATGTGGTGGTAAAATTAAAAATTTCTAATTGGTTAATGTTCATATTTCAGCCTATAAATTAGTAGCTTACAGAGAGTATGTACACTGTATTAAGTATTAAATAAACTTTATTTAGTTTTTGTACCCAGGCTGATGTCTTTTCCACAGAATACTCTTTTTATTTTAATAAAAGTTGCTTAATTATATAAATAACTTTTACAGGAATATCAGCTTCCAACAATTTATAACATTTATTTATTAAAACATGAATATGCTTGACAATAAGAAGTGAAATCTTAACAAGGCAACTGCATGGTGTGTTAATTGTAGGAAATCTTGGTCGAAGTATCCAAAGACATCCTGGAAAGTTATTTTTCATTGACCAAGAGATCTTAGAATCAGTTTTCTATTCTAACTCTATAACATAAAGTCTATTCAATACCTGCATCTGCTTATTGGCTACAATTTCCTTGATATCCTTGACTGGATTAAGTGGTATATAAAAACAGAAGAAGCTCCAAAGTCTCCTTTCCTATTTAGTACATTCTTATGTGAGAGTCACAAGTATCGCTGTGGTTCAGTATGATTCCTCGCTGGTTTGTTTTGAATTTGATCATCGAGGATATCAATCTTGTATCCCTTCATTCATTACTTTCCTTGGAATGCTGAGATTATGGAATTTTTTACATTCCAGATGTCAATTTTGCAATTTTGTCATTTGTATTGTTCTCAGATACACATTGTGAGCTGGGATCCATTGGAAAACCACATTCTTGTTCTTCTTTCTCAGTTGAATTATTGTGAAGAGATATGCGTGTAATTGAGTGAAGTTAGTGTTTGAGTCTGTTGGCAACCTTATTCTGAGTTATCAAATTAATACTTGTGCACTGATTGTTAACTGCTTGAAACAGAATTATTTTTCTGGTCTTAATTAGAGTAGGTAGAGTATGCTGTCAAAAGTATCTCTTGATGTGTTTCTTTTATTCAGTTCAGTATCATATGAATAACAGATAGTAAATGGTGGTGTGTAGGTTCTTAACATATCTCCTTGTAAATAGCTAACAGGTTTTATAATACATTTGCTATTTAAGCTTTTATTCACCACTTCGCTTAGGTGTGTCAGTGAATGGGGCAATGCTAAAATTGTGGAAGTTCATGTGATATAAGAGTGAAAAATATATTAATAGTGACAACTAGTATAATAATGACGAATTTAGTAATTGTTAAATAAAAATATAAGGAATAAAAAATTTAAAATGTGTTTTGGAATATAATATTTAGTAGTGTTATTCAGTACAGACTAAAAACAAAAATATGAATATAAGTTTGTAGATCTACATAACAGAAATTTCTCTCTCTCTCTCTCTCTCTCTCTCTCTCTCTCTCTCTCTCTCTATATATATATATATATATATATATATATATATATATATATATATATGTCCTGAAAATTTTTTTATGAGGAAAGCGTAGTGACCACCACAAGTAATGATTGAATAATTCAGTATACTGTCCCACACAATTAATTCTTTGTTATGATTCATGATGCAAAATGTCAAGAGTCAAATGAAAATGATTAAGATGTCAATATAGTAAGTGTTTCAATAATCTTTTTATTTATTTAAAATCTATTATGTATGAAACGCAGTTAATAGGGTAGTGAAATAAATCATCAGTTTATTTCATTTATAAGTGCATAAAAGAATTACAAAATCATTAATAAGCCTATAACTAACATAAATAAGTAAACAAATATATTAATACAAATAAAAAAAGACACACTAAGAACCATAAATGATTTGCTAAAACATTCTGTTAGCTAAGCTTTTTACGACATCAGTAGGCCTAAGCATTCTTAGTAGTTTAAAAATTAAAAATTTTGTTTGTTCTGTACAACTGTATAATTATGTAGGCTGAAATTTTATCCAAAACTGAGACAAATAAAGTAGGCCAGATCGATAAGTACACCCTAAATATGCTTATTTAAAGTTTATGTTTTTAAAATGAAAATTAACAGTTTTGAACAAATAAATTTATTTCACGATTTATTTTTTAAGTTAAATTTTCAAACATTTCATAAAAAAAGTAACTGAAGGAAAACAGTTTTTTATAAACACTAATTTAACTAATCTACAAGGTGATAATTGTTGGATCAAACAGCTGTCGGAAACTCAATTTTGTCTGTTAATGTTAACTTCATGGTTATGTTTATCTATCTATCTAATCTAATTCATATTATATTTCTGAAAGTTTGTTTGTTTGTTTGTTATTCAATCACGCTTTAACCACTTGACCAATTGAGATGAAATTTGGTACGAATATGGTTTAAGTATCAGAGATACATATAGGCCTATTCCCGTTTTACAAAACGTCATTATACTACTTACCCAGCCCAAAATAATTATCAGTTTTTAGTTTTGTGTCATGTGTTAATTGTAGTTATTTACTGGACATGTGATTTAGTTACCTGAGATGAACATAGATTCAATCCTATTTTAATAATCTTAATCTGTGTTTTATTTATTGCAAAATTATTGTTTTTAATGTAACATTTTCATATTTTAGTTGAATTTTTTTTCAAAACTGACTTTAATTTGTTACTTTGTGTTGAATTTTCAATATTAAATGTAAAAAAATCCCTACACAGTGTGCCAATTGTAAGGTAGTATATATATTTGTGTAATTACATTACATGAAAAAATAGTAAATATGCAGTGTAGTATAACCTATATTTTTCGATATTTTTGTTACTAAAATGCTTTATTATGTGCCCAAGAGCAAGAATCCAAAATATGAAAGCACGAGAAGTACGATAAAATCTAAAATAAAAGTGACCAACATAACCTCAAAATTGGTACCCGGCGAAAATCAGTAACGTGTTGTAAATTGGTAAAACAATAAAAATACGACTAACACGGGTTTTGGGTGATAAGAAACCAATTTTTTAAAAGAATTCTGCATAACCAAACTGACACGGTTATTAGGCCTAACAAGGTGATTCATGAAAAAACCTTTATATTTTTTTTTTTAAATAGCCTACTATATATCCTGACACGGTTGTTAGGCCTAAAACGGTGATGCGTGAAAAACCTTTTCATTTTTTTTAAGAATACTACATATCCTAACTGACATGGTTGTTAGGCCTAACACGGTGATGCGTGAAAAAACCTTTATATTTTTTTAAAGACTACTACTATCATACCTAACCTATCATGGTGATGGTGAAAAAAAAAAACCTTTATTTTTTTAGAATACTACATAACCTAATTGACACGTTAGGCCTAATACTGTGATGTGTGAAAAACCTTTATATTTTTTAAAGAACACTACATATCCTAACGATATGGTTGTTAGGCCTAACACGGTGATGCGGAAAAAACCTGTATAATGTTTTAAAGAATACTACATAACATAACTGATACGGATGTTGAGCCTATCACGGTGATGTGTGAAACACCTTTATATTTTTTTAAAGAATACTACATATCCTAACTGATACGATTGTTAGGCCTATCACGGTGATGTGTAAAAAAAACCTTTACTTTTTAAAGAATATTATATAACCTAATTGACACGGCTGTTAGGCCTAACACGGTGATGCGTGAAAAACCTTTATATTTTATTAAAGAATACTACATATCCTGACACGGTTGTTGGGCCTATCACGGTAATGTGTGAAAAAAACCTTTATTTTTTTAAATAGTACTGAAAACCTTAACTGACACGGTTGTTAGGTCTACCATGGTAATGCTTGAAAAATACTTTATAGTTTTTTAAAAGAATACTCCATAAGCTAACTAACATGGTTGTTATGCCTAACACGGTGATCCATTAAAAAAACCTTTATTAATTTTTTTAAAATAGTACTTATAACCTAACTGACACGGTTGTTGGGCCTAATAAGGTGATGCATGAAAAAAACCGTTATATTTTTTTTAAAGAGTAACTTAACTAACACGGTTGTTAGGTCTAACACAATGATGCGTGAAAAAACCTTTATATTTTTTTAAAGAATACGGCATATCCTGACACGGTTGTTGGGCCTACACGATGATGTGTGAAAAAACCTTTATATTTTTTTTAAGAATTCTACATATCCTAACTGACACGGTTGTTAGGCCTAACACGGTGATGCGTGAAAAACCTTTATATTTTTTAAAGAATACTAGGCTACATATCCTAACTGACATGGTGGTGCGTAAAAAAACCTTTATATTTTTTAAAGAATACCACATATCCTAACTGACATGGTTGTTGGGCCTATTATGGCGATGTGTGAAAAAACCGTTATTTTTTTTTAAAGAGTACTTCAAATCTTAACTGACACGGTTGTTAAGTCTAACATGGTGATGCGTGAAAAAAAATTTTTAAAGAGTACTCCAAACCTTAAAGACACGTTTGTTAGGCCATGGTGATGCGTGAAAAATCTTTATATTTTTTAAAGAATAACATAAGTTAACTAACATGGTTGTTAAGCCTAACGCGTTGATGCATTAAAAAACACCTTTATTTATTTTTTAAAAATAGTACTCCAAAACCTAACTAACACGGTTGTTGGGCCTAATACGGTGATGCAGGAAAAAAGCCTTAATTTTTTTTAAAGAGTACTCCATAACTTAACTAACACGGTGGTGTGTTAAAAAACCCTTAATTTTAAAAAAGAAATACACCATAACCTAACTGACACGGTTGTTGGTCCTAACACGGTGATGCGTGATCTTTAATGTATATTACGATTGCGGGAAAAGCCGTGACGGTTAACAGGTAATCATATTATATTTCTGAAAGTTTGTTTTTGTTTATTTGTTTGTTATTCAATCACACTTCAACTACTGGACCAATTGAGATTAAATTTGGTATGAACACGGTTTAGGTACCTGAGATAAACACAATACTATTCCAGTTTAATTGAATAATAGTGATTTTTTAATAATACTGTATTTTATTAAAATATGACAGGACCCTGTTTTAGAGTATCGAGTAGCAAAAATGTATATTTCTTGGCCGAAAACCATAAATCGTATAATATTGTAAATAGAAATATATTAAAATGAAATGATCTATTCTGATTTTGAAAATCGACTATAAATTTTATAGCCTACATTATAATTGCAGGCAAAGCCGCAACGGGTAACAGCTAGTTATTCTATACATTTTTATTTCGTCTGAATTATGAATTATTATTTTACTCTCGTTTTACATATACAGTAATATTATTTCGTGTTTATCACTTTTTGCTTAAGTTTTAAGTTTTATCAGCCTGAAAGTTCTAATTATAAAAAGAACTCTGAAAGTACATTTGATATAGCCTAAACATTAGTTAATAAAAACGTAAAATATATTTTAGATGGAAAAGTAAAAGTATTATTAAATAAAATAGGCTGCTGTGGTTAGACTGTACCACTGACCTTACAGAGATAAACCAAGTCCACGTCATATGACCTTGATTATGTTAATTATTTGTGTGTAAAACTATTCTATAGGCCTAAAGGTATGGCATTGATGAAGAAATACCTAGGTACAAGAACAGAACGTTCATTACAAGCAAGGAAAGTAAACAGTGTAATCATGGACAGAAAATTTTTATTAAAAAAAACTACTTACAACAACATTAGGCTTCAGAAATTTTATATTAATTGTTTTCCTTAACTTCTATAGACTTCTTTATGCTAGTTAGACAAATGAGGACGAGGGACAGTGTTAACGGTAAGGGAAAGCAATATTTCGTATTAAATGCAACCACTGGTAGATAGACTACACAGATCACGGAAAATTTCATTCAATCGTGGCACACAGCTGTCTCGTCAATGTGATGGAAGCGAATTTGCAACAGTTTTTTGTTTTATATTTGTATGAAAATCGATTTCCTCAACGCACGCGAACGTACGAGCGTATAATAAACAAAAGTATATCGTACTGCATTAAGTAATATTTACCATACGTGAACTATTATTATTATTATTTTTTAACAGCAAGTCAGTAAATACTTGTTTAGTGCATTGTATAGAAAGTAATAATTTAATTGTCTGTTGCTGTAAAATTTCTTCGATTATTTCTTAAAAAAACAACAACAATAAATAGTATTTTTGTATATCAATTTGATAAGTTGCGTAATATTTCAAAATCATCACTCGCTGACGACAACAGCTGACCAACAATCGCTGACGACAACAGCTGACCAACAATCGCTGACGACAACAGCTGACAAACAATCACTGATGTGTTAGTTAATAATGTAGGAGACTAAATAAACAAGTCACAGTTAAAGAACACGAAGATTTGTTTCAGTAATGCTTAGTCCAGTTCGTTACTCAGCTAAACAAAAACTTAGCTTTTTACCGTTATCCGTTTAAAACGTTTTACTTTTAAAAGTTTTTTATTTTTATCCATTAAAAAAATGGCGACAAATTCAGAAGCTTAAAACATTGCGGTTCATTTTGTTGTTGTAAATGTGATTTTGCCATCGTAATCATACCTGTGATCTGCTTAAATTAGCATTTAAATACGAGAAGTGTGCATCCTGTTCTCGAGAGAGCAGCAAGGAATTTATTACTTTTTGCTAATATTGTTGTAAAAAAAGTCCATAAAAAATAATTAACGGTGCGTAATAATAATAACGTAAACGTTTATCGAGTTGACATTTCCACACGGTTTAGTGTGCGTTTCATTATTTCTATTTTATAGTGTTTTAACTATAACTGCAATTCCTATTGTCAACACACGTTTTGTAACTTCTATCGGGTGTCTTGTACCCCCGGCGCCAAGACAGGTTGACAGAGTTGACAGAAACATATGAAGGTCATATTTCATTGCTATATAGGCGTAACGATAAACCGAAATGTGTAAAGGGGCCTTGAACATAATCTTTTGTTTAGCAACATAAAATGCAACAGCAGTTACATAATAAACTGAGATATTAAGCCTATGTATTGTTCATAAAACTGTATTGTTAGAATGACGGACAATACGAATGTATTGTTACATGCAGTGAGTTCACAAGGATGTTTGGATTCAGGACTAACGCCAGTGCGAGAGTTGCCCCTCTGCGTTACGGACAGGATGTCTCTCAGATGTGACGGGGCGAATTTCCAACAATTAATTTTGTAACCTTACACGTTTTTGACAATCTGAGTCCACCGTCGTATTGAGCTGTAAAATCTGCACTTTTACTTTCAGATTACAATGAAAATGAATCATGACCGCCGTCAGAATAATTTTCGCACTTTCAACGGAATTAGGCCGCCTCGGTAGCCTAGTTGATAGCGTACTGGGCTTTCACCCCGAGGACCCGGGTTCGATTCCCGGCTAGGGCTTGGCATTTTCATACGCTATAAATCCTCCCATCGTCTGCATTTGTGCACGACGAATATTTTAATAGTCGGACAAAAAAAAAAAAAAATCAACGGAATTTTAAATGATAATTTGTGCAGGTTTTAACGTCAGTTGAAGTAGTGAAATACATTTCCACAAGAGTGAAATTTATAAAGGTTTTGAAGATTTTAAGATTTGAAATTACTGCCCTCTTGAAGTTGTTGAACGGATTTTTCTGGGTAAAGGATTTGTCAAAGCTAAGATTTTTGTGCAAAGTTTGAGTGAAAAACCCGACAGAAATTGGTAACGTCATCGCAGTGCTAAAAACACACACACACACACACACACACACACACACACACACACACGCACGCACACGTAAAAAAGTGATCACGTTTTTATGATCAAAGTAATTTAAAGGGCCAGAATCAGCGCTCGTTTCAGAGCCCCCATGTCTGGGTCTTAGCATGATGGCAACAAATTCACTAATAAAAATATGAATGTACTGTGCGTTGGTTGTGCAACCTTTCGTTCCATTTTCTTGGAGATTTGTGGTTTCCTCTTCATAAGTAAGTTTTAGTTATATTTCTGGTTTGACCAGATACCAAATAGTATTTAACAAAAATGATTGTGTCATAATTTATGTAAATTATGTAAACATCGATAATAATGACGATTTGACACTACAGCTAGCTTAGTAATACTTTAAATTAAAAAAAATATGCTTAAAGAGACTTCCGGCTGCATAATTATAATAAATTACGCAATAATGTGTGTGTTCTCGCGCGCGTGCGAGCGTTAGGCCTAGGATTACCTATAACAATGAATACAGAATCTGTTCTGTATTAATTGCTTATAAACAAGTTAAGCTGCAACGACTATCCCTACCATTAATCGCGGCTGTCAGGCTGACGTGATGGAAGCGAATTTTCTGACGTTTTTTCTTCAATGATTTGAAATTAGATTTTACCTTTACATAGAGCATTTAAACTCGTTTAACTTATCGTTTTAATTCTAAAATTACATTGAAAATACAAATTTATTTTTTTTAATACCAGTCGATTTTGAAATTTAAAATGCTAACCATTCACAGCGATGATAAAATCACATTTTTAAAAAAAAGTTTAAAACACAATTTTTTAAAGATTTTAAATGCCATTTTGAAACGGTGGACTGATTTTTCTGACTAATGACCTTGAACTAAGTGTGAATCATATTGGTGTAAACCAATGTAATTCGCTATTGATGTAATAATAAATACAATTATAATGCAATAAAATGTGGCAATACTCTTTTAATCATCCTTGTACAATTATACCAATATTTAGCTTCTTGCCAGTAGATGTTCTCGTCGTCGTATCTCATTTTAATCTTTGTGGATGTTATGGTACATTCCGTGTCAGTAGTGTTGTGGTCTTTGTTGCCTACTTCATTTTGAGTTCTCTTTAGCTGAAAAATTTGGTTCTGATATTCTTTGCCCTGTGGAATGTAAACGTTCACGTCCTTATAGATTTCCTTTATACTCTTAAAATTAGGTTCCAATTTTTTCGTACTTCATGGTTTACGAGACCATTTCCGTTTAGGTTGTCGTTAGATGTAAAGTAAGGTTTTGGTTTCATAGTTATGCCAGGTAAATTTGAATGCTTTCGATGTTCTTTTTTGTAATTTTTATTGTGGCAGTTTGGTTGTGCTTTAGTGTGTTTTTTTTAGGAAGTGCATTACGGTGATATCTTTTGTGTTCTTTATGATATGCTTTGTGATCAGGTTTATGTTCTTTTTTATATTATACTTCATGTTGTTTTGTTTTGGATAGCTTGTGTTATTTTTTGTATACTTTATTATGTGCCTTATGTAGTGGTTTATGTTTTTTGGCATGTTGTTTTTTATTAAGTAGTTTATGTTGTCCTTTCTTAATTTTTTTATGTACATTATCTAGTTTATTATTATGTACTTTGTGTTCTGGTTTATGTTCTTTTTTATGTTGAATTTGATGGTGTTTCGTATTGGATAGTTTGTGTTGTTTTTTTTTGTATGGTTTATTATGCACCTCATCAAGTTGTTTATGTTTTTTGTCATGTCGTTTTTTATTAAGTAGTTTATGGTGTCCTTCTTTCTTAAATTTTTTGTGTACATTATCTAGTTTATTATTATGTACTTTGTGTTCTGGTTTATGTTTAACTTGATGGTGTTTCTTATTGGATAGTTTGTGTTGTTCTTTTTTGTATGGTTTATTATGCACCTCATCAAGTTGTTTATGTTTTTTGTCATGTCGTTTTTTATTAAGTAGTTTATGGTGTCCTTCTTTCTTAAATTTTTTGTGTACATTATCTAGTTTATTATTATGTACTTTGTGTTCTGGTTTATGTTCTTTTTTATGTTTAACTTGATGGTGTTTCTTATTGGATAGTTTGTGTTGTTCTTTTTTGTATGGTTTATTATGCACCTCATCAAGTTGTTTATGTTTTTTGTCATGTCGTTTTTTATTAAGTAGTTTATGGTGTCCTTCTTTCTTAATTTTTTTATGTACATTATCTAGTTTATTATTATGTACTTTGTGTTCTGGTTTATGTTCTTTTTTATGTTGAATTTGATGGTGTTTCGTATTGGATAGTTTGTGTTGTTCTTTTTTGTATGGTTTATTATGCACCTCATCAAGTTGTTTATGTTTTTTGTCATGTCGTTTTTTATTAAGTAGTTTATGGTGTCCTTCTTTCTTAAATTTTTTGTATACATTATCTAGTTTATTATTATGTACTTTGTGTTCTGGTTTATGTTCTTTTTTATATTTAACTTGATGGTGTTTCTTATTGGATAGTTTTGTTGTTGTTCTTTTTGTATGGTTTATTATGCACCTCATCAAGTTGTTTATGTTTTTTGTCATGTCGTTTTTTATTAAGTAGTTTATGGTGTCCTTCTTTCTTAAATTTTTTGTGTACATTATCTAGTTTATTATTATGTACTTTGTGTTCTGGTTTATGTTCTTTTTTATATTTAACTTGATGGTGTTTCTTATTGGATAGTTTGTGTTGTTCTTTTTTGTATGGTTTATTATGCACCTCATCAAGTTGTTTATGTTTTTTGTCATGTCGTTTTTTATTAAGTAGTTTATGGTGTCCTTCTTTCTTAAATTTTTTGTGTACATTATCTAGTTTATTATTATGTACTTTGTGTTCTGGTTTATGTTCTTTTTTATGTTTTACTTGATGGTGTTTCTTATTGGATAGTTTGTGTTGTTCTTTTTTGTATGGTTTATTATGTTCCTCATCAAGTTGTTTATGTTTTTTGTCATGTCGTTTTTTATTAAGTAGTTTATGGTGTCCTTCTTTCTTAAATTTTTTATGTACTTTATCTAGTTTTTTATTTTGCACTTTATGGGATAGTCTGTGGTTTACTTTATAGTGCTGTGGAAATCCAAGATGGTGTATATTCTCTCGGGGATTGTTATCATAACGATCTCTATAGTTATTTCTATAAAGTTCATTATTATATTTTGTGTTAAAAGGCTGAAAGTGGTTTTTCGGTTCCAAACTTCGTTCTTCTCCTTCGTTCAGTTCTTCGCCGGTGATTGCCGCGACGGTTACGACAAGCAAAATGACAGTATAATGATTGTACATCTTGCTGCCTGTCAAGAAATACAGATTTTATTAGTTTGTATATAAGCTGTTTAAGTAGTTCCTAATATTTAAATATTACGTGGATGATATTGTGTTTCTTTAATTATCACGGAAGGGTTTTTGTGTCCGATGTAAAGGAAATATAAATGGCAATACTTTGTTTTGTTTTTTCTTTCTTAACACCCAAACTAAACTCTATACCAGTAATGTGTTTACTTAAATTTAAGGAAGATAAAGGATCGGTGTTAATGGAAAGGGAAACTGCAGTCTCGAGGAGTACAACAGACTGACAGAACAACAGGCACGCCTGTCCTGGATAGAATTTAAAGGATTCCTTTATTCCTATATTTTGCTTTCTAAGTATAAGTAACGTAATGTAGTACTACAATAATAACATGAAAAATCTAGGCATGCTGTGCAACTGGTATTGGGTTCGGTTTTGTAATGTAAATCGGTATGTATAATGCTTGTGCAATTGAACGACCCAAAGAATTATCGCCAGTAACCCTCCTTCCTCCAACACACCACCAGAAGTACGAACTCATGCCATTTGCTTGTCTCTCTTATCTCCTTTAAATAGCAAGGTTAACCTCGTTCGGCACGAGTTAAAAAGATCAGCAAACTTTTTATCCTTACAAGGATAAATTCAGGTTGTTTACAGACGTTCAGCATGATGACGTTTGTCGTTAATAAGTGTACACTAAATTTCGTGTAGTCATTCTTTGAAGGTATGTGAAAACAATTATTAAAACTTCATTCCTCACGTCCTTATCTTCGCCTAGTTATTACATATACAGGAAACCGAAGTTCAGATAGGTCTTGCTTCGCTCTGTAAGAAGTGTCTTCCGGCTCTAGTGGCTGATAACACGGAAGTCAAACATCACAAGCACTTCGTCCCATTGCTTTGGTTGTTAAATTAAATGTCGTGATGTATAATGATATCTGTATTACGGTGTTAAGTTAAAAGAGAGATATAAGAAATACTAAAATAAATGTATAAGTAATGACAGTTGATTAAAAACCTACATTCAGTGCAAAGTATGACTGCGTGAGGACGCAAATATCTTCCGAAAGCTTTGATATATCGACATGCAGTTTTTGCTCTTCATGTTATCGCAAATTTTATATTAAAATCATATATAACGTGTATTAAAAAAAATTAAAAGTTATACTTTCAACATGACGAAATAAATATTTAGTCATTATAAAAAAATATACCGTATTCGAGTAGAAACTTCGATTGCATTTCTGTTTATATTTCAACTAGCTGCCGTACCCGACAGTAATTTCCTCTTATTTTCAATGTTAGGTTTGTAAAAATTCACCTAAAGGGGCAAAATTTCATAAAGGAGCTAAGAAGGGATATTTGGAATTTTACCATTTTGTTTTGAGGATGTTAAGGATTGTTACGTCTCGTGAAGAAAACAACATTGCTAAAGATCGCGAACAAATAATGTATACCTTTTTGTTTTGAGGGTGTTAAGGATTGTTACGTCTTGTGAAGAAAGCAACATTGCTAAAGATCGCGAACAAATAATGTATACCTTTTTGTTTTGAGGGTGTTAAGGATTGTTACGTCTTGTGAAGAAAACAACATTGCTAAAGATCGCGAACAAATAATGTATACCTTTTTGTTTTGAAGGTGTTAAGGATTGTTACGTCTCGTGAAGAAAACAACATTGCTAAAGATCGCGAACAAATAATGTATACCTTTTTGTTTTGAAGGTGTTAAGAATTGTTACGTCTCGTGAAGAAAACAACATTGCTAAAGATCGCGAACAAATAATGTATACCTTTTTGTTTTGAAGGTGTTAAGGATTGTTACGTCTCGTGAAGAAAACAACATTGCTAAAGATCGCGAACAAATAATGTATACCTTTTTGTTTTGAAGGTGTTAAGGATTGTTACGTTTCGTGAAGAAAACAATTTTGCTAAAGATCGCGAACAAATAATGTATACCTTTTTGTTTTGAAGGTGTTAAGGATTGTTACGTCTTGTGAAGAAAACAACATTGCTAAAGATCGCGAACAAATAATGTATACCTTTTTGTTTTGAGGGTGTTAAGGATTGTTACGTCTTGTGAAGAAAGCAACATTGCTAAAGATCGCGAACAAATAATGTATACCTTTTTGTTTTGAGGGTGTTAAGGATTGTTACGTCTTGTGAAGAAAGCAACATTGCTAAAGATCGCGAACAAATAATGTATACCTTTTTGTTTTGAGGGTGTTAAGGATTGTTACGTCTCGTGAAGAAAACAATATTGCTAAAGATCGCGAACAAATAATGTATACCTTTTTGTTTTGAGGATGTTAAGGATTGTTACGTCTTGTGAAAAAAATAACATTGCTAAAGATCGCGAACAAATAATGTATACTTTTTGTTTTGAGGGTGTTAAGGATTGTTACGTCTTGTGAAAAAAATAACATTGCTAAAGATCGCGAACAAATAATGTATACTTTTTGTTTTGAGGGTGTTAAGGATTGTTACGTCTTGTGAAGAAAACAACATTGCTAAAGATCGCGAACAAATAATGTATACCTTTTTGTTTTGAGGGTGTTAAGGATTGTTACGTCTTGTGAAGAAAGCAACATTGCTAAAGATCGCGAACAAATAATGTATACCTTTTTGTTTTGAGGGTGTTAAGGATTGTTACGTCTTGTAAAGAAAGCAACATTGCTAAAGATCGCGAACAAATAATGTATACCTTTTTGTTTTGAGGATGTTAAGGATTGTTACGTCTTGTGAAAAAAATAACATTGCTAAAGATCGCGAACAAATAATGTATACTTTTTGTTTTGAGGGTGTTAAGGATTGTTACGTCTTGTGAAAAAAATAACATTGCTAAAGATCGCGAACAAATAATGTATACTTTTTGTTTTGAGGGTGTTAAGGATTGTTACGTCTTGTGAAGAAAACAACATTGCTAAAGATCGCGAACAAATAATGTATACCTTTTTGTTTTGAGGGGGTTAAGGATTGTTACGTCTCGTGAAGATAACAATATTGCTAAAGATCGCGAACAAATAATGTGTACCTTTTTGTTTTGAGGGTGTTAAGGATTGTTACGTCTCGTGAAAAAAACAACATTGTTAAAGATCGCGAACAAATAATGTGTACCTTTTTGTTTTGAGGGTGTTAAGGATTGTTACGTCTCGTGAAAATAACAATATTGCTAAAGATCGCGAACAAATAATGTATACCTTTTTGTTTTGAGGGTGTTAAGGATTGTTACGTCTCGTGAAAATAACAATATTGCTAAAGATCGCGAACAAATAATGTATACCTTTTTGTTTTGAGGGTGTTAAGGATTGTTACGTCTTGTGAAGAAAACAACATTGCTAAAGATCGCGAACAAATAATGTATACCTTTTTGTTTTGAGGGTGTTAAGGATTGTTACGTCTCGTGAAGATAACAATATTGCTAAAGATCGCGAACAAATAATGTATACCTTTTTGTTTTGAGGGTGTTAAGGATTGTTACGTCTCGTGAAGAAAACAATATTGCTAAAGATCGCGAACAAATAATGTATACCTTTTTGTTTTGAGAGTGTTAAGGATTGTTACGTCTCGTGAAAAAAACAACATTGTTAAAGATCGCGAACAAATAATGTATACCTTTTTGTTTTGAGGGTGTTAAGGATTGTTACGTCTCGTGAAGAAAACATCATTGCTAAAGATCGCGAACAAATAATGTATACCTTTTTGTTTTGAGGGTGTTAAGGATTGTTACGTCTTGTGAAGAAAACATCATTGCTAAAGATCGCGAACAAATAATGTATACCTTTTTGTTTTGAAGGTGTTAAGGATTGTTACGTCTCGTGAAGAAAACAACATTGCTAAAGATCGCGAACAAATAATGTATACCTTTTTGTTTTGAAGGTGTTAAGGATTGTTACGTCTCGTGAAGAAAACAATATTGCTAAAGATCGCGAACAAATAATGTATACTTTTTGTTTTGAGGGTGTTAAGGATTGTTACATCTCGTGAAGAAAACAACATTGCTAAAGATCGCGAACAAATAATGTATACCTTTTTGTTTTGAAGGTGTTAAGGATTGTTACGTCTCGTGAAGAAAACAATATTGCTAAAGATCGCGAACAAATAATGTATACCTTTTTGTTTTGAGGGTGTTAAGGATTGTTACGTCTCGTGAAAATAACAATATTGCTAAAGATCGCGAACAAATAATGTATACCTTTTTGTTTTGAGGGTGTTAAGGATTGTTACGTCTCGTGAAAAAAACAACATTGTTAAAGATCGCGAACAAATAATGTATACCTTTTTGTTTTGAGGGTGTTAAGGATTGTTACGTCTCGTGAAGAAAACATCATTGCTAAAGATCACGAACAAATAATGTATAGTCTACCTTTTTGTTTTGAGGGTGTTAAGGATTGTTACGTCTTGTGAAGAAAAAAATCATTGCTAAAGATCGCGAACAAATAATGTATACCTTTTGTTTTGAAGGTGTTAAGGATTGTTACGTCTCGTGAAGAAAACAACATTGCTAAAGATCGCGAACAAATAATGTATACCTTTTTGTTTTGAAGGTGTTAAGGATTGTTACGTCTCGTGAAGAAAACAACATTGCTAAAGATCGCGAACAAATAATGTATACCTTTTTGTTTTGAAGGTGTTAAGGATTGTTACGTCTCGTGAAGAAAACAACATTGCTAAAGATCGCGAACAAATAATGTATACCTTTTTGTTTTGAAGGTGTTAAGGATTGTTACGTTTCGTGAAGAAAACAATATTGCTAAAGATCGCGAACAAATAATGTATACCTTTTTGTTTTGAAGGTGTTAAGGATTGTTACGTCTTGTGAAGAAAACAACATTGCTAAAGATCGCGAACAAATAATGTATACCTTTTTTTTTGAGGGTGTTAAGGATTGTTACGTCTTGTGAAGAAAACAATATTGCTAAAGATCGCGAACAAATAATGTATACCTTTTGTTTTGAGGGTGTTAAGGATTGTTACGTCTTGTGAAGAAACAACATTGCTAAAGATCGCGAACAAATAATGTATACCTTTTTGTTTTGAGGGTGTTAAGGATTGTTACGTCTCGTGAAGAAAACAATATTGCTAAAGATCGCGAACAAATAATGTATACCTTTTTGTTTTGAGGATGTTAAGGATTGTTACGTCTTGTGAAAAAAATAACATTGCTAAAGATCGCGAACAAATAATGTATACTTTTTGTTTTGAGGTGTTAAGGATTGTTACGTCTTGTGAAAAAAATAACATTGCTAAAGATCGCGAACAAATAATGTATACTTTTTGTTTTGAGGGTGTTAAGGATTGTTACGTTTTGTGAAGAAAACAACATTGCTAAAGATCGCGAACAAATAATGTATACCTTTTGTTTTGAGGTGTTAAGGATTGTTACGTCTCGTGAAGAAAACAACATTGCTAAAGATCGCGAACAAATAATGTATACCTTTTTGTTTTGAGGGTGTTAAGGATTGTTACGTCTTGTGAAGAAAGCAACATTGCTAAAGATCGCGAACAAATAATGTATACCTTTTTTGTTTTGAGGATGTTAAGGATTGTTACGTCTTGTGAAAAATAACATTGCTAAAGATCGCGAACAAATAATGTATACTTTTTGTTTTGAGGGTGTTAAGGATTGTTACGTCTTGTGAAAAAAATAACATTGCTAAAGATCGCGAACAAATAATGTATAGCTTTTTGTTTTGAGGGTGTTAAGGATTGTTACGTCTCGTGAAGAAAACAACATTGCTAAAGATCGCGAACAAATAATGTATACCTTTTTGTTTTGAGGGTGTTAAGGATTGTTACGTCTCGTGAAGAAAACAACATTGCTAAAGATCGCGAACAAATAATGTATACCTTTTTGTTTTGAGGTGTTAAGGATTATTACGTCTCGTGAAAAAAACAACATTGTTAAAGATAGCGAACAAATAATGTATACCTTTTTGTTTTGAGGGTGTTAAGGATTGGAAGAAAACAATATTGCTAAAGATCGCGAACAAATAATGTATACCTTTTTGTTTTGAGGGTGTTAAGGATTGTTACGTCTCGTGAAGAAAACAATATTGCTAAAGATCGCGAACAAATAATGTATACCTTTTTGTTTTGAGAGTGTTAAGGATTGTTACGTCTCGTGAAAAAAACAACATTGCTAAAGATCGCGAACAAATAATGTTTCCTTTTTTGTTTTGAGGGTGTTAAGGATTGTTACGTCTCGTGAAGAAAACAACATTGCTAAAGATCGCGAACAAATAATGTATACCTTTTTGTTTTGAGGGTGTTAAGGATTATTACGTCTCGTGAAAAAAACAACATTGTTAAAGATAGCGAACAAATAATGTATACCTTTTTGTTTTGAGGGTGTTAAGGATTGGAAGAAAACAATATTGCTAAAGATCGCGAACAAATAATGTATACCTTTTTGTTTTGAGGGTGTTAAGGATTGTTACGTCTCGTGAAAAAACAACATTGCTAAAGATCGCGAACAAATAATGTATACCTTTTTGTTTTGAGGGTGTTAAGGATTGTTACGTCTCGTGAAGAAAACAATATTGCTAAAGATCGCGAACAAATAATGTATACCTTTTTGTTTTGAGGGTGTTAAGGATTGTTACGTCTCGTGAAGAAAACATCATTGCTAAAGATCGCGAACAAATAATGTATACCTTTTTGTTTTGAGGGTGTTAAGGATTGTTACGTCTCGTGAAAATAACAATATTGCTAAAGATCGCGAACAAATAATGTATACCTTTTTGTTTTGATGGTGTTAAGGATTGTTACGTCTCGTGAAAATAACAATATTGCTAAAGATCGCGAACAAATAATGTATACCTTTTTGTTTTGAGGGTGTTAAGGATTGTTACGTCTCGTGAAAATAACAATATTGTTAAAGATCGCGAACAAATAATGTATACCTTTTTGTTTTGAGGGTGTTAAGGATTGTTACGTCTCGTGAAGATAACAATATTGCTAAAGATCGCGAACAAATAATGTATACCTTTTTGTTTTGAGGGTGTTAAGGATTGTTACGTCTCGTGAAGAAAACATCATTGCTAAAGATCGCGAACAAATAATGTATACCTTTTTGTTTTGAGGGTGTTAAGGATTGTTACGTCTCGTGAAGAAAACAACATTGCTAAAGATCGCGAACAAATAATGTATACCTTTTTTGAGGGTGTTAAGGATTGTTACGTCTCGTGAAGAAAACAATATTGCTAAAGATAGCGATCAAATAATGTTTTCTCTTTGTTTGGAAAATGGATACGACACCTTACAATATTTTCTCTTGGGCCATACTCAGCCTTTGTGTGAAAATTGCGGTGAATAAGAGATAAAAGAATAGAAACAAAAGATAAATATATTTGGAACACACACACACACACACAAACTTTCAGCTTTATAAATATATGTATGATTACATTCAGAATATGAAGCTATCTAACCATTATAATTGTTTCTCCCCTACCCTTTAATCGTAATCGTATTTATATGATCATAATTATTTGTGATAATAATTGAGACGTCCCAGCAAGGGATGCAGACTAGCTGCACCTATTGAGAGGGTTTAGACGTCCCTTGCGGTACCCGAGTCTAACACACACACTTACAACACTACACTTACTACTAACACTTTACACTCAGACTTAAATTTAGGGAGGCGATAATAGCCTCAATGTGCTTTTCGCCTTAAAATAAAGATACGGTGGAGTGTGTACGTTTTAGCCAGTGTGTGTCAAGACTTACGTGACACTGTATTTAATCAAAATGCATGCCACTGACTCTTTAACTCATTACAAGTTAAAATAAGGCTTGGACAGTTGAAACTTTGCATGTTGATTGTGTTTGTTTGTAAAGCCTGCTTTTTAAAAAAATATTAGAATAAAAATCCAATTTTGTAGAACATTTAATAGTTTATAAGCAAGACCTTAAAATATTTCAATAAATGTTAAAAATTGTGCATTAATTGGATGAGTTTATTATAAAAATTTATGCCCAATGAGTTATTTATTGCAGCGAGCTTTGGCGAGGGGAGTGAATAGAAAAAAGTGTCTTTTTTCTTTTTTAATGTAACGGAAACGAGCAAACGAATTTCGACTTTCTGTTTCGGTCTCTTTCTTTTTCTTCTTCTTCGTTTTTGATAACAGTACACGCGTATTATGTGAAAAAGTTGTGTTGCTTTGGTTTCGGTATTTTTTTTTAGTTGAGGAACATGTGCACTTGTGTAACCTTTTATAATACAATCGAAATTAATATAAACGTTTATAATAATTGTTAGTATTGCTAGTTTTTTTAACAACTTAACCTGAAACTTATTATAGCCTATCAGTTGTTCGATGAAGTAAGCTGATTGTTACGAATTAATATAAAACAACTGATTTTTTACTATAATTACAGTAAACAATATCTAAGCTAGGTTCAGTTATTTATTTATTTAATCAAAACAAAATATTTGTAAACAAATCTTCAAAGTAATTATGGTTTAGAAAACTAAATTGTACACTCGTAATAACACATTGTTAAATAACACATTAACATGAAATAAAACTTTATGGATAGGCTAGTTCAGGTAGTGATAGTGAAGATTCAAGTTATTTATAATACGAGCCAGGTCCAAACGAAATTAAAAGTTAATTAAAAGATATATATATATATATATATATATATATATATATATATATATATATATATATATATATATATATATATTTTTTTTTTTTTTTTTTTTTTTGACGTCTGACTATTGTGCACACTTGGGCTAATGCGGACGATGGGATGATTTATGGCGTATGAAAATGCCAAGCCCTGGCCGGGAATCGAACCCGGGTCCTCGGGGTGAAAGCCCAGTACACTATCAACTAGGCCAGTTGATATATATATATATATATATATATATATTCAGCAAAGATATTATTAACAAAAGCTTCGCTTCTGTCGGTAACTCCCTGAGTGTTGTATAGGCTACATATAACTTCAACGTGGGATCCATTTCACCAACATAGCAGGTGCATCTGTCTGAACCACCGCGATAATTCTTTCCCATAAATGGTTGCTGTCACGGATCTTTTCTGCGTACACAACATTTTTTTATTTGTCCCCAAAAATAAAAGCCAAACGGAGTTAAGTCCGGGCTTTTTGGTGGCCAAGAGATTGAGCTCTAGCCTTGCCTATCCACCTTCCTCGGAAAGCGAGTGTCAAGAGCTGCGCGCACACGGTTACTGTAATGAGCGGAAGCGCTATCTTGTTGGAAAAACACAAGCCCTTTTCCCACCTCAATGTTTTCCACGTGGGGAAATACATACTCTGTCAACATTTCACAGTATGTGTCCCCGTTTATTGTTCTTTCACCAAAAATGAAAGGACCAATCACTCGATCTTCCATCAAACCGCACCAAACATTACGTTTTGGAGACTTTACTTTGATGCTGAATAACGACATGTGGTGACTCTTCCCCCCCTCCAAGTCTGCAGTAATTAAGATTTACGGTTCCACTTACATAAAATGTTGCCTCATCAGAAAACACATTTTTCAAAACATTCATCAATTCTTGGTAGAAAGTTAACAGCAAACTGCAATCTTTTCTTTTTATCAGCAGGTTTAATTTTATGCAATAATTGTAATTTGTAGGCGCACAGATGTAGTCTTTTACGTGCCACATTCTACAAAGTACCTTTAGGCACTCCTTATTGTAGATTACGTCTGACCAATGACTTCTTTGGGCTCCGAACACACGAAACACGGATCTATTTAAAGGGAGCTTCAGAAGTTGTCGGTCTGTCTGGCTACTTCACTTTTAAAACACTGCCGGTTTCTTCGAAAGACTTCAGCCAATAACAGATAGTTCTTGTTGTAGGTGGTTCACCACCATACTCACATATAAAATAACGTTGTACTGTTATAACATACTCAGTTTGCACAAGCCAAATAACAAACTGCGCCTTTTGTTGCGGAGTAGCCAATGCACTGCACTGAACTAGTGATGGGTTGCTATTTAACAATCTGTTATTTTTTAACTGCTAAATGGTTTTAGCATTAGCAGACTGCTAATCACACTTAAAAATAACAGATAATAAACAAACTGTTAAATAACAGGGTTAGAGCACACTGCTTTCGACCTGCTACGGTACTAATTGCTAACGTAACTGCAGCTGCTAACATATACTGCTAACTGTTGAACCTGTTAAACGTTGAAGCTGCTAATCAAACTGTTGAATAGCAGGGACATAACACACTGTTTCGGACCTGCTAACTGCTAACGTCTACTGCCAACTGTTGAACCTGTTAAACGATGAAGCTGCTAATCTAACTGTTTAATAGCAGAGTCATGGTACACTGTTTCAACTGTTACCGACCTGCCAACTGCTAACCTCTGCTGCTAACTGCTGAACCTGTTTAACGTTGAAGCTGCTAATGTAACTGCTAAACAGGAAACATTGTCAGTGTTTCTTTCCATTAATTGTTGTTGGCTACTGTCCTGAGATTCAGATTGCATAGTAGTATCATATTTTTCTTTGTTAACTGTAAATTTAAATGAGGGTGTTTTTTTATAAATAATAAATGTAACACAAATCGAACTTGTACTTTTAACATTATAAAAATATTTAGCTTAAAATTATATTTTAAACATGAATTATAGATTAACAAGTAATTATTTGTCCTTCAAACACTTATTTTTCGATTTTTCACACAATTATAATTACAATAATATAGTATATAATAAATGACAATATTATTTTAAATAATGTGATTATAACAAAAATAAACATTGTCAGAACCATTATGATAGTCTATAATAAAATACTTGAAATAAAACCTAACAAGAACATTTTAATTTATTAGGAACATGAATAAATAAGAGAAATCTAAAAAAAATATAGGCCTCCATAGATAGCCTACATGTATTAAAATACAATAATATTTTTTAAATAGCATTTTAATTAATTACAAACATCGAACATGACCCTAATCAAATTAAAATTAATTCAATTTATTTTTTTAAAATTTAAATTATTATTGTATCATAGGTTTAGAAAAGGGTGATACAAAATATATTTCATATTACTTGATAGTGCGTGAAAGACAAACCGAACACAATTAATTGCATCTTTGAACTTAGTGTGCATTGTATTTCTCATGATCGTCAGAGATTTATTCACAAATCCTATAGACAAATTAATAGTGCAGGAAGGGTAGGACAAAACGTGCCAACTACATCCTCACTGTATTTGCTTATCTCAGCTGCCAAGATAAGGAATAAAGAATAAAGTAATGTGACAATACTATTTAAGCTGCATTTTCCTGCTAAGGTCGTTGTTAGCAGTCTAGAAAATTAGCAATTGTACCTGTTATTTTTAACTGCTAATTCTAATTAGCTGCTAAACAAAAATAGCGCTTTTGCCCATCACTACACTGAACGCCTGAACTGAGTGCTGTCGCCGTTATTTTCAAGATCACGCAGGCCTACCAACTGCAGGAACTGAATTTCCCATTTACGTGAGCTAAACTTGGGACAGTTGATGAATGAAATACCACAAACTAGAATAGTGTATGTCACTTGGTACAGATTCTAGGGAGTACTTTTTTCAAACACCCTCGCATATTAATACGAGCATTACCCGTCCCGACTTTGCCAACGAAATTTAAACTGTTTCTGTAATGTAATAATTTATAAACATTAAAAAAATGTATTAATAACAGCATGTTTATGTAATTCACCTAAGTCGTGTCTTATTGACTTCAAATATTTTGCATTCGAATTAGATTGTCCAAAAACTAATATAACCCCGTTGAGACTTTATTCTCGTATTCTCAATTTATTAATTTTTTGAAAGGGAAAAATTATGTATATATATATATATATATATATATATATATATATATATATATATATATATTTATATATCAGGAATTGTTCTAACGTTTTTCATTGAAAAATTTTCAATTTTAGCCGTTAACGATATTGGATATCGTCTTCCAAAAAATTTCGTTTCGAACTGTATAGGTGAAAAGATTTAAAATTAATAAATTTTAATTTTTAATTTGCCGGATTTTACAAGATACACTTTATGATTATGTATCTGTAAAAACTTTTTCACCTTTTACAGTACCATTTTGTATTTTCAATCCAAATATTGTATTTGCAATACATACTGTAAAAATTTAATTATAGAATCGCGGCTGAGTGCATATTATGTTTTACTGTACTAATACAATTAATAGTTATAACAAACGAACATATTTACCTGTCCTTGGCTTTGTAGATGTTCTTCAAAAATAATGAACATGCTGATATTGTCGTTTATATAATCTCCCAGACTTCTTGTTTACAAATTTAAACTTGAAAGTTCAATAATATTTATAATGGCAATTATATTGATAATATAATAAATTAATTTTATATTTGTGTGCTCAACAACAACATGGTTGGCTTAATCATGTTCTAATTACACATAAGGTAATTTATGCACAGTGTTAAATAAATTTATCACACGTTAGAAATGGTTAATTATCTTGTAAATAGTTTCTAATAGGAGACTATTTAAATTAATTTATACTAATTAAATCGTTATTTCACCTGTAGCATATGTTCTGCAACAAATAACTGTGAACTGAGGCAATACTTAAATACTTTGGCTAACGTTTTGCGGAATATATTTCAGTCAGCATCTGCACGCTGCTGTCTCGATAACGTGATAGAAGCGCATTTCCAACAGATTTTCAAAATAAAAAAATACGGTTATATAATTTTACAGCAGTCAAACTTACACATCTGTTGTTTGTGGCCATAGAGTCAGTCAGTAGCTCATTGGTTTTTGACATACACTTTTTCCCTGGCCAGTTAGGTTTTCCCATTCATTGTTGGCCGTACAGTCAGTCAGTAGCTTATTGGTTTCTGACATGCACGTTTTCCCTGGCCAGTTAGGTTTTCCCATTCATTGTTGGCCGTACAGTCAGTCAGTAGCTCATTGGTTTCTGACATGCACGTTTTCCCATTCTTTGTTGGCCGTACAGTCAGTCAGTAGCTCATTAGTTTCTGACATTCACGTTTTTCCTGGCCAGTTAGGTTTTCCCATTCATTATTGGCCGTACAGTCAGTCAGTAGCTCATTGGTTTCTAACATGTTTTTTTCATTGAACTAGCAATTAATTGTTAATTGATATTGTAAGTAATTAGTAACAGTGGCATTTCATGTAGTTTCTTCAATAAAGTAGCGGACTGGAGCCAACTGAAGTTATAAGATTTTTTTTTTTTTTTTTTTTTTTTGGTGTTTAATGTCCGACTATCGTTGAAGTTATAAGAGGAGGAAGTTGTGTGTGTGTGTGTGTGTGTGTGTGTGTGTGTGTGTGTGTGTGTGTGTGTGTGTGTGTGTGTGTGTGTGTGTGTGTGTGTGTGTGTGTGTGTGTGTGTGTGTGTGTGTGTGTGTGTGTGTGTGTGTGTGTGTGTGTGTGTGTGTGTGTGTGTGTGTGTGTGTGTGTGTGTGTGTGTGTGTGTGTGTGTGTGTGTGTGTGTGTGTGTGTGTGTGTGTGTGTGTGTGTGTGTGTGTGTGTGTGTGTGTGTGTGTGTGTGTGTGTGTGTGTGTGTGTGTGTGTGTGTGTGTGTGTGTGTGTGTGTGTGTGTGTGTGTGTGTGTGTGTGTGTGTGTGTGTGTGTGTGTGTGTGTGTGTGTGTGTGTGTGTGTGTGTGTGTGTGTGTGTGTGTGTGTGTGTGTGTGTGTGTGTGTGTGTGTGTGTGTGTGTGTGTGTGTGTGTGTGTGTGTGTGTGTGTGTGTGTGTGTGTGTGTGTGTGTGTGTGTGTGTGTGTGTGTGTGTGTGTGTGTGTGTGTGTGTGTGTGTGTGTGTGTGTGTGTGTGTGTGTGTGTGTGTGTGTGTGTGTGTGTGTGTGTGTGTGTGTGTGTGTGTGTGTGTGTGTGTGTGTGTGTGTGTGTGTGTGTGTGTGTGTGTGTGTGTGTGTGTGTGTGTGTGTGTGTGTGTGTGTGTGTGTGTGTGTGTGTGTGTGTGTGTGTGTGTGTGTGTGTGTGTGTGTGTGTGTGTGTGTGTGTGTGTGTGTGTGTGTGTGTGTGTGTGTGTGTGTTTGTGTGTGTGTGTGTGTGTGTGTGTGTGTGTGTGTGTGTGTGTGTGTGTGTGTGTAGGTGCGCGCGTATGTGTGCGTACGTGCGTTTGTGCACGCGCGCGTGTGTGGCGTGTGTGAGTGTGTGCGCGCGCGAGCGCGCGCGTGTATGAGTGTGTGCGCGAGCGAACGCGCGCGCGCGTGTGTGTGTGTGTGTGTTTTGCAGGGTATCGTGTAAGCTCTTGTGTTCCTTTTCAAACTTACCAGTTAATAATTTGTCAATTTTATACTCAAATGATTTGATGGGATGGTCGTGGACACCCTTATTTTTGTTGTTAATAGTTTTTTACGGTTTTTATAGTTAGTACTTATAACGTGAGTACATTGTATAGCTTCATCATCGCATCTGAAAATCGTACCTTGGAAGATCAATCCTAACCTCACTTTTATTTTTGCAAATTTATTTTAATAGTAGGTTAAAGTAGAGTGTAATGGTTTTAGAAATATTTTAGCATGGTAGATTTTTTTTGGATTCAGATTGAATGCTAAAGGTTTAATGGCTCTTTGTACAACTTAGCCTTGTAGGAACCCTCCTTGGGTTTTAGCAGTTTACTGCCTAATCTGTTCAGCAGGAATTTCTTGGTGTCCTGGAAACCAAACACACTTCATTCCCTGCTGGCACCATAGATTATATGTCGTGCAGTTTCTCCTTGGTAAACTCCTTCCCTGTTCAAAGAATCCCTCTTCACAGGTTTCCTGTTGTCCCGTTATATTCACCTAGAGTAACCGCGGCAATATTCATAACTGATATTTCTATGAATAATTGAATATTTTTTATTAAAATTTGTTACAAATAATTTAATATTGGAAAAAATTTTTTGGTGGGTGGAAATCACTTTTTGGTATTTTGTTTTAATAATCGTACTATTTAAAAAAATAATTACTAAATTTTGATTAAAAAAATCTTATCTATGTAGATTCTCAAACGCACGCAGCTTATAGCATTTTTTTTTTGAACTAGAAAGTACAGTTAGAATATAAATACAATTTTAATTTCGTAAGCGGACGATATAACATAACATGATATCCATTAACTTGCCAATCAATGTCTTTACATTGTATAGTACTTAACAATCAATACCAGATACTGCTGAACATAATATTTTTCCAATAAAATATTGCCATAGTTATTTTTCTATTTATTTAATGGCTTTTTTGTACATTATACGCTAAAACGTTCATAAAAAAAATCCTAAACTTTTATCTGAGCTTTCATGCATGCAATAATAAATAAATATTAAACGGAAAATTGTACACAAAATTATTTCCCAACTCGCAAACATCTACAAGTTTTCCGAGAAAACGTACTAAGACCATACAGAAAAAGCATAGGCCTACTCATACACGGGCAATCAAAGATCTCAAGTTGTTATCTAGAACATAACTGTTCACGATATCTGATAATTTTATCTCCCTCTCACTCATTTTTCTGAGTAATTGTCATGAGTAATTAAGTGGTGACGCCGTAACATTTTTTGAAGAAGCACAGTAATATTTACTTAATAACCAGATTTCACTTTTTGTGAACACACTTCACTTTCACATTTTTATTACACTCACTTTTGTTGAATATTATTTTATTTTTGTAAACATTTAACAACCTTTTTCATTTCGAGGTGTTTTTTTTTCCGCTAATCACAGTGAGGGCCTAACTATCTACTACACCTGATAAACAAATAGGAAGATTGCAAACAAATAGGAAGATTGCAAAAAAATAGGAAGATTGTAACAGATAGTAAGATTGTAAACAAATATGAAGATTGCAAAGAAATAGAGCAGATTGTAACAAATAATAAAATTGTGAACAAATAGGAAGATTGCAAACAAATAGGAAGATTGTAAACAAGTAGGAAGATTGTAAACAAATATGAAGATTGCAAAGAAATAGGCAGATTGAAGCAAATAGTAAGATTGTGAACAAATCGGAAGATCGTAAACAAATATGAAATTGCAAAGAAATAGGCAGATTGTAACAAATAGTAAGATTGTGAACAAACCGGAATATCATAAACAAATAGGAAGATTGTAAGCAAATATGAAGATTGCAAAGAAATAGGCAGATTGTAACAAATAGTAAGATTGTGAACAAATCGGAAGATCGTAAACAAATAAGAAGATAAACAAATGGGAAGATTGTAAACAAATCGGAAGGTCGTAAACAAATAGGAAGATAAACAAATGGGAAGATTGTGAACAAATAGGAAGATTTTTTTTATCTAAAAAAAAACCTTAACAATCCAAAACGGGACCTCGTACAATGTATGTGCAGTGTAGTTTAGTTGTTAAAATTATGTTTTATTTGAAATAAAACCCACGTAAACCAAGCAAATTTCAATGCGCTCCCATCTATCGGTTACCATACAAGCCATTATTATTATTATTTTATTATTTTATTTGTTTATTTATTATTTTAGAAAAGTACATTGAGGCTATTATCGCCTCCCCAAATGTAAGTGTGAGTGTAAAGTGTTAAAGTATTGTGTGTGTTAGACACGAGTACCGCGAGGGATGTCTAAATCCTCTCAATAGGTGCAGCTAGTCACCTATTGGTCACATGGTCGTAAAAAAGAGGAAAACCGAGACTTAGTTGGAGAGGAGGGATCGATAACCAAGTGAGAGAGGGGATTGGATTAAGATGTGTGGATGACAGGGAAAAATTTAAGCTAGGAATCGGAAGACGTCGGAGGACGTTTTAAGCCGAAGAAGAAGCCGTTGGTCATACTATTCTTTACTAATACCGTCGAAGGTAGATAACGACAGATATCTGAAGTACTGTCGTATGGTGAAGTCGTGCCTGAAGCAGATGAGTGCTTCGTTTTATTCGGAAGTCTCATTCGGTACTGAATACTGTATTTTGGTTTTTTATAGGCAAACTTTTACCATTATCTTGACATTGACCCAATTACCGTAAACATATTGCTTACCACAAGAATGTCAAAGCCATACTGATAATCGTTTTGTCCTCATTTTATAAATTCGTCGTGCAGAACAGTAAGTAATATATAACCTTGTCACGTGTTTGGCGCAGACAGCTGTGCTACAAAGGCTACAGGTGTTTTGCCAGCACGCAGCTGTCTCGTTCAGTTACGAATTATTTCACCATGCAATGGTATTGACCCATTAAAATCCGCTTCAATTAGCGGTTACAATTTTCAAAATTTTTGAAATCTAAAAAATTAATTGACGGCGGTCAGAGTTCAGGAGAACTTAATGACTTTTAAGATTTCGAATAGCCGCCATTTTGAAACGAATAAACTGTTTTTTCTGAGTAATGAATTCGTCAATTTTGCACCAAAATGGCGCGCGCGTGTGTTGAATTTTAATGATCACTCAGAAAGTGATGAGGAGTTGAGGAGGTTAAGACTGGTTACCACGATGGTAGCTTTAATAGCTCATTTTCCATTGGATATTCGATAATATTAATGAGTGAATCTTCCTATATTCAGACACCGGAGTGAGGTGGTCTACACAATTTGTTTATCAACAGGAAATATGTAAAAGTTGAGGAAAAGAAATATACTATCAGTGCGGCGGTAACTCCTTGTAAGAAAATAAAAAGTTTTTTAACGATGGAAGGACGTTTTAATTTGATCAAAGTCGGCGCAGATTATAAACAAAAACAAACGTTGTATATAACGTCTTGCTTATCTGTGTTTGCACTTGTTTTACAATGTACACAGTGACATTATTAGTACGTCTGTGCTCACTTTTATAACACAATAAATCCATCAACACCGAGCTGCACGGGACGTGTGCCTTGGTGTGAGCACCGCCAATGTAGTGTGCTTATGCAACACTTTTTGAGGATTGAGAGTAAACACTTTTAAATCTGTGTGTGTGTGTGTGTGTGTGTGTGTGTGTGTGTGTGTGTGTGTGTGTGTGTGTGTGTGTGTGTGTGTGTGTGTGTGCGTGCGTGTGTGCGTGCGTGTGTGCGCGCGTTTCCATTGAAAATACGGAAATTAATGACAGCAGACGTGGTTGTTTTTTGTATTTTCAATACAGCATAATTTAAAAGTTTAAAATACAAATTTAATTGCTCCTTATAATAGTGTAATCAGATTAAATTGTTACTTTTTGGGAGTTGGACACAGCCTACAGCTTAGTAGACGAGGGTTACAGCTTAGTGCGTGATCTGTGGTATTACTGTACGTCTTTACTACTCGACTCGAGTGCTTTCACAATGATTTCCTCAGGCTTAGGAATGAAATCAAATTCTGACTGAAACTGGAATGAACCGGTTCGCTAGTATTGTCATTAATCCAGGTGGAGTACTATCTGAGAACGGGTTATAGATGAACAAGTATCAGTTGCGTGATTTGGTACAAAGAGGCTTTGATTTGTTTACCTGTAGATTATCCATTGTTGAGTCTGATAACAGTTTGTCTGGGTTGATGGCTGACGTAAATAACCAATTTTGTTCGAAATTAGGTTATATAAGCAATGTGCTCCCATGCGTTGATAACAGTAGTGTGATTATACTTGAGTGCTGGGCTAAATAAAGCAACAAATTACATACTGAGTCATCTAGAGATTTTCTTGAAAAAAGTCTAATTTTTGTTGGGCCAAAATTCAACAATAATTGATATTTTATAAATACATTTAATAATAAAAACTTTTCCCAAAATTTAGCGTGTTAGTATCGGTTAAAGGGAACGAGGATTGGTGGTTAAGGTCCTTCTAATTTAAATAAAGCTCTGTCGTTATAGAACCCAGACAGAATCCATCTGCAGTCTTGTTTATACACCTGAATTACGGTTGTGTTTAAAGGTGCCTTTAGTTAGAAGGTTTTGGTCAGCGGTCTTGGTATCTTTAACCTTTAAGGTTATCGTACTAATTTGAAAGATTAAAATGCTAATGTAGGCAGTTTTTAACGCTGATCATGATAGTGTAAGCAGATTTTCAAAAAAGTGTGATGAAACTCGCTCCAGTCACGTCAGAGAGACATTTGCGAGCCGCGATTACCTTATTGGCAGTGCAAAAATTGTTTACAATATATGATTGTGTATCAGTATCGCAGTAACGCAGCTGGGCGAAGACACTGGCAACTCTATCTCAGCAGAGGCGCCCGGAAATAGATTTCACATAAAATGTAACGTTTTTCAGGAAGCGTTTTTTTGCGAGGTCAGAATTAAACATTGTGCCCCACGAAAAGGTTTACGCGTTTTATCCTCTGTTATTTTTTCAATCCTTCAGTGAACATTTTGAAAGTATACATACTTTTTAAAGAAGGCACCAGAAATAGTGTGTGAGAATTGCATCTGGCTGATGTTTGTAGAAACAAAATGACGGCAAAAATAAAGTTTAAAGTATAGAACTGATTTTGTTATTTTTTTCATACAAAATTTCAAACTAATTAATAGAAAACTAAATAGAAATGAACATTTCATAAATAAGACCTATTCAAACTGAAAACAATCCACAGCTACACACTGATAACAACGCCGAACAAATGAATCGTTTATTTATTTATTAATAATGAACAAATTAATTAATTTATTTTGGCAGCCATTTTGTTTCTACAAACATCAGCCAGATGAAAATTCTCACATACTATATCTGGTATCTTTTTTGAAAAGTATGTGTAGGTTCAAAATATTCACTAAAGGATTGAGAAAATAATGGAGGATAAAATGCGTAAACCTTTTCGTGGGACACACTGTATATGTAAAGTATTTTGTTCTGGTTGCGACAGCGGGCGATGTAAGTTGATAACTCTCCCTTTCCCTCCCTCCCCTCTAATTTCAATACTACTTGGACACATTCACGTATTTATACAAAACTGGGAAACTTTTCTATGTACGTTCGAAGTTCTTGTCAGATTTCATTCAACCCTGGCAGGCAGTTGGTAAAAGCTGATTTAAAATAGCGGCAATTCACAATCTATAAAAAATTCAAAACCGTTTTAACATGTATTAGGGCTGTTTTAGGGCTAAAACATGTTTGTTTGAGGACTGTTGTGATGTTGTATTTTGCACGTCGCGTGGTGCGAGTGTACACATTTATATTGGTAGTTATTGTAAGAGATCGGTTTTTCATACTCATTCTTAACGATCAGCTGATTTCATTGAACATCTGATAGGCTACTTGGTAGGTTATGTTGTTAGAAACTGGCTATGTTAATTTTCGTGCTTTCGAACAAATTATCGCAATTAAAATAACAAGGAAGAGAAAAGATGATACATTATTTTTATTTTTGGTTCAATAAAAGAAATTAGTTTTTTTTATTTTACACTTTATTTTGAAAATCTACTTTAGCATCCTCAAAGGTAAATTCTGAAGAAATAAACAATTTTAAACGATTCTTCGAATGTGTTGTTGAAGTCATGATCGGGGTACTGGGTTTTACTGTGATGGCTGCTCTATAATTTCAAACGCATACGATTTTTTAAGCGTAATGCTAGAGGCGTACATGTACTCAAGGTTTTATTATATAGTTCCTGTAAATATAGTTCCTATAAATTATAGTTCCTATAAACTATAGTTCCTATAAATAGGACTTTATTCGTCATAAATTTATCCCTCTAATATTTTCCAGTTAGGATTGAAATTCAAGTTGAGCTATTTATAAATTAAACATCTTTCGTCTAACTGAAGGCAAATGGCGCCATCTTGAAAGACATTCGTACCTTTGCCTCGGCTACCATCTTTGGAGAATTAACAAGAGGTCGCATCACTCTAATAATCGGGAGAATAAAATTATTATAACTTCTGTTATGGAAAAAAATCAGTTTACCAAAGAACGCGCCTCTAGCGCCTAAACTTTAAATAGATTGTGTTCCTTTTTTTATTTGCCGTAATCAACTAAACTGCACTCATTAGAATTTTAAATTATTTTTAAATAAGAAAATGAACCCTGACCGCCGCTCATTGATTTTCGTATTTTAAATGGAATTCAAAATGCTAATTTATGCATACTTTAGCGTCGTAGTGATGATTATTAAAAAAATAAAAATTTGTCCAAGCTTTTACCAAAATGAAACAAAATTTTGTGCATTTTTGGTTTTCTCATGTGAAATTATATTATATTTTTATTTCTAATAGTAGAAAAGCTGTTAAGCTGTTCCTTTATAATGAGTCATCATCTTTGGCGCTACAACTAATTTCCGAGTCCTGGCCTCGCTCAGAAGTCGTCGACATCTGTCTGGGTCCTCTGCAGCAATCCACCATTCTCTGGCATCTTGATTCACTCTATCGGCCCGTCTTAGTCTCGGCCGTCCATTTGTTCTTTTCCCTTCCGGTGTCAGGGAATATATCCCCGCAGGGGGGTGCAGACTAGCTGCACCTATTGAGAGGATTTAGACGTCCCTCGCGGTACCCGGGTCTAACACACTTACAACTTACAACACTACACTTACGACTTTAACACTTTACACTCACGCTTACATTTAGGGAGGCGATAATAAGCCTTAATGTGCTTTTCGCCTTTAAATAAATAAATAAAAAAAAATGTCAAAATATATTTTCTTGACGATGTTGTTCTCATCCATTCTGACAATGCGGCCTGCCCAGCGCAATCTGCAAAATTTATAGTCTATACTTCACTCGATCAGTCATTGCGTACAAACGGACTAAAAGTACAGCCACCATTATAAAAAGCGTGCTCGATATTAGGGGACTAAAGTCAAATTAGTTACACTATTTGCCACTGTGAATGCTGCAAACTGCAAGGACAGGAGGAAGAAGCTTGAGAAAATAGACAGTACTATTATCTATTTAACTGCAGTTGAACATTGTGCCGCAAGATGCCACCAGCAGCGAACGCTTACATATCTTTCATAAGGGTTATCATTCTAGTAAGTTTATATGTTCGTTATTGTATCTGATTCTCCATAAATCTCTATCCTTCACTGTACCATAATGTTTTCCTTACTAACACCAGCAGCCTAGCCGCCTCGGTGGTCTAGTTGATAGCGTACTGGGCTTTCACCCTGAGGACCCGGGTTCGATTCCCGGCCAGGGCTTGGCATTTTCATACGCTATAAATCATCCCATCGTCTGCATTAGCCCAAGTGTGCACAATAGTCGGACGTTAAAAAAAACCTAACACCAGCAGTTGTGTTTCAGTTATTTTTGCCATAAACAAGAACCGGGCGTATTAGTGCTTCGTACAATAACAACTTAGTGGCTTTTGATGCATCTTTGCAAGCCACAATAGTACCTTATTTGCATTTATAATTTTGTACCTCACTTCCACGCTTAAGTCATTGTCCTCAGTCACGGTTGATCCCAGATATTTAAATTGCTGCACTGCTTCTGTATTGTGTTGCCCAGTGATGATATGTTAGTTCTTTACACTTACTGCCAGTCATTCTTAGTACCATGGTGTTGGCAGATTTTTCTAGCGTCCAATAATGTTCACGACATTTGCAAAAGCCAGTAGTTGTACAGATATATGTATGAAACTCGGCATCCCTCACTATTTTTTCCAATGCTATATTAAAAGTCACGCATGCTAAATCATCACCTGCCTCAAACCTCTTTATTTGTATTTCATGCACCCTATACTTATCCTATAGTATTACGTATATTGTGTGCTGTTAATCAATCGAAAATCACGCAAACACACAATATATTCACGTATCAGTAATATAAAACCACGTTATATTGTATTGTACTGCATATCATCCTGTTAGACTGTAATGCTGACAGCCGAGTTTGTGGGTTTGCCTATAACGTAGGCGTTTTTTAGTGCGGTTAGGTTTCCACTGACTGCAGCACTGTGTTAGCATACTATTTAAAACTTAACATTAAATATACTACCTTAATTATGTTTTCATAAATAACATTTTTATTTTATTTTCGATGTATACACTCTGCAGTCCCTCCAGTGCCTAAACGGTAAACCGAAATATTTGTATTAAAAATATTAGCGATTAAGAGTGTTTATTTTGTATAAAAAAATAAATAAAAAACCGTCTAAAGTCTAAAAATAATCTTGCAGCTTTTCCGCTGACGTGATAGAAGCGAATTTCTGATAGTATTTTTTTAGCGAAAACTTTTCATATGATTTAAATCTTTCAAAAATAACGTAGTTTTTTAATATGCCGATGTTTTTACTTCAGAACTCCCTGTTTTTTATTATGTTTATAAAGAGTGTTTGTAAATTATTTTTTTAAATAATTGTAAAACTGTGGGCCTATGTACTATTTAGGTAACAGTTATTTAAGTTATCCTATTGGCTACCGAATAATTGCTTTTGAAATTACAATCCTTCAACGGTTCCAATAATCGTACAACTGTTTCATAATGCAAGATATATCCGTTAAAAAGTATAAACAAATGGTCATATCGGAAAATGGCCATGTGTTTGAATCCTTAAAATTTGAACAAACATTCAAGTTACTGTGGCAACGTGAGTATGAGCTTTCTGAACCATCGTTGAAAGTTTTGTGACCAAGGTGACACGAGGCACACTGTAAACACTGTGTTAATGCTTGTCTGTTAATTCTTTTGTAGTAAGCTGTATGGTGTCGTATGACAGAAACTGTGAGTAAACACAAAATACTGAATAATAGTGTCACGCAGCTGTCTCGCTCCGGTGGCTCATTTTTCAATTTTAAAAAGAAGGAATTACGATTAAAAAATCGTAAAAGATTTTTTAATAAAATATTTTTATTTTGTGACGTTTTTGATTGTTGCGTACACTGTGCATGCGTTTCAGCGCAGTTTGCAGTTTGACGCAAAAACGTTTAGACCGATCAAGGTTCGTTTTTTGTATTTTCATTGTAATTTGAGTGTTGTAAAATGGTTATACCGAATGTGCAGATATAAATTATTATTGGTCTACGATGGTGAAATCAGTTTCAAAAAAGGACATCGAATAAAATTTTGGAAATTCCCCTACACCACGTCAGCGAGACAGCTGCGTGCAGTCATTTTGATTTGAAATGGTTTTGTGGGTAAAAACATTCTAAAGAAAATGACGACTTGTTGGCCTGCATGATGTAAATTTATTATACACTTTCTGTGTATTTAGTTTGTATCTCAGTGCATATTATTTGTATTCAGTGGCTATTTTGAAACCGATTTTATGAAAATTTAAAATCTTTTCCCGTTTCGGTAGTGGAAGTAATCGGAAGTGTTAACTGATAACGTGTTTAGACGTGTACGTGTGTATAAATGCGTAATGCAGCAGCAGTAGTACTGAATCGGACTGGTGGCGTGCCGCGCAACAAAGGAAGCCCAGTGTTCAGTGTTGACATACCTGTTGTGGAATAAAGTCACCTCAGCATGTGCGACAACTCCAGTTACGTTTGCGATGACACTTCAGGTACACTTAATTATCTTATATCGTTAATATGACGTATCATTAACTTGGATATGGGTACTATTAATCGTGCAGGCCTCGAAGTGATATTGAGTGTACTTTTTGTATTCGGTGTAGAAGAAACCTTCACGCCATCTTATTTCATATTGAATAGCCGTATTGATTATTTTGGTTCAAATGTTTTCGTATCAGAAGATTTTTTTTTTTTTTTTTTTTTAACGTCCAACTATTGTGCACACTTGGACCAATGCAGAAGATGGGATGATTTATAGCGTATGAAAATGCCAAGCCCTCGCCGAGAATCGAACCCGGGTCCTCGGGGTGAAAGCCCAGTACGCTATCCACTAGGCCACCGAGGCGGCTCGTACGTCGTAGTAGAAGCATTTTTTATTTTATTTGTTTATATTGTATCTGATGGTAAACGAAATTTCCTATTTCAGCCTGCTGTTAGCGAATTTATACCGGACAATTAGCTTTTGTAGCCGCTATTCCTGCAAGACTGAGACCCGGTACCTTGCGCGCGCGCGTGTTAGTACCCTTGTGTTAGCAGATTTACCTTAACCAAGCAAAATCTGTTAACAGTTTCAAAATGACGGCCATTTTTAATCTTTGAAAATTCACAGCTTCTTTGTCTTATTGTTTTTTAAAAAATCTGATTTCACCATTGTACTCCTAGTCAGCGTTAAAATCTGCTTGAAGAAGCATCTTCAAAACGAACCCTGACGTTATTTTAACGGCGATTAGGATAATAGAATCGGGTGTGTAAGGTAAAATAATGAGTTAATTGTGGTATTTTTATTTGTGTGAACATTTGTTTCGTGACGTCAGCGAAGCAGATTAGATGCCTGCCGTGATTGTTTTGTTTTACTTGCACTAATACAATAGCCTTTGTAAGCAGCCAAGTTAGAACAGTTGAAGGTTATAAATTAATTTTATGGTTCTTTTCTCTGTAGACGTCCCTCGCGGTACCCGAGTCTTAAGACACACTCACACTTACATTTAGGGAGGCGATAATAGCCTCAGTGTGCTTTTCGCCTTAAAATAAATTTTAAAAAATTCATTTTGTGGCAGCTGGAAGTTTCTGTACAAATAGAGCCATCGTTCCGTGCAGACACACAGACCGCTTTCAAATATAGGCTTATCGCGTGTGTGCGCAACGAGGGCGTAAATGACTCATTAACTAAGAAGTAGGCATAATCTCTGTCCATTGACGTCATTAATTTTCCTGCCTTTGCTGATTGGGTTCACAGTTTGTTTGTCAAATGTTGAAATGTAGAAAAAAAGACGTTAAAACAACAAAATATTAAACTTGCTTAGAACACAATTCCTGTATTGAAACTTGACGTAACCTAATCTTTGTTTACAGAAACAAATGTCCGCCATTATAAACTTGAAAGTTAGGTCACGATTATTGTAATACGTTTTGTACTATCAACACTGGATCAGAAATCTGCAGGATCAGTTGATATTTAAGCGTTCAATTCAACTGTTCAATGTTAAACCAAACACGCTTTGGTTTACGTCATTCTGATAGAGCCTTCTCTAATTTAAGTTTTATATCGTAGGTTCGAGACTGATGTTACTGCCGTTAGATTTATATATTTTCGATATGCCAACCCCCGTTCCTCGTGAGTATACCTAGCGGAAGTATAACAATAGCTGAATCTGTTTTTGAAACTGGCCTGAGGTTAAGGAGAGAGAATACGTGAGAAAAGGATGGGAAAAGTAAATACAGCTCTAGGAGAATCGCGTATGACGGAAAAACTGTTCAAGTTGCACCAAATGTAGTAAAGCAAAGAGGTAAGGTAGAGATATCTCTGAGGCCTGGCGTGTTGGGATACGTTGTGTAAATAATAAGTGGTTCAGGATTTAAAACTTAGGCCTAAATTTTTTTTTTTTTTTAACGTCCGACTATTGTGCACACTTGGGCTAATGCAGACGATGGGATGACTTATAGCGTATGAAAATGCCAAGCCCTCGCCGGGAATCGAACCCGGGTCCTCGAGGTGAAAGCCTAGTACGCTATCCACTAGGCCACCGAGGCGGTTCTTAAAACTTAAAACAGTATTGTACTGTGTGCAGTACGAAGTTGGGTGTAACATTCTTATTGCTGGAAATAAACATTACCTGTATGTAGATGACTAGTTATTTACAAACTTTAAACGTGTACTTCGGTTCAAGGCCGACCACACGGGGCAACATGATCCATTTAATTTTATGCTATAACAAGTAAAGAAAGCAGAAAATAGAGAAAAGATTAATACGAGTGTATGTAACAGAAATATTGGCCACTAATCGTAAGATGGTCGTTCAGTACTGGAGAAGATTATAAGAAAACAAGAATGCACAGGATGAAGAATGTTTTGTTGTGAAGACTGGCAGGAGACCCGGTTAAAACCTAACTAAATAATTCGGATCGGTTGTTATTCTATTGAGCGTCGATAAGTAATGACACACTACAGTATAGCTTACTTTATTGTTAACTATTTACATCTTAACAAATCAATATTGCTCGATGAACACGTTCAAGGTCCTGATCATAAATAGTTTAATACTGTATATAAGTACAGCAATCAGAGAGACGAGTGTTGTAATGTCATATCTAATGTTCGTCCCCGAAATGTGCATTAGTCCTAATATTTGTACTAAGGCTGACACGCTTAGGTTTATGGCTATAAGCTAATTGTGATTATTCCTCTGGAATAATTGTAAACATTAAATTTAACTTTACAAAAAAAACAGGGTTTTTTTGGAGAAGATAATTTCTAAGCTGTTTGTTCAAATAAAGTCAACAATTTTATTAAGACCTAATAATGTATATACGAGGGCTATTCAGAAAGTAGATTACGTTTTTGGATAAAAAAAAACTAAGTACAGGAAAAAAAATTTATTATATACATTTGAAAGAGGAACTAAAATACTATTTTTCGACATAATCGCCAAACAAATTTAGACATTTGTCATATCGGTGAACTAGCTTTGAAATTCCCGTGTCGTAGAATTCCGCCGCCTGTGACGCCAGCCAGTCAGTCACGCCCGCGCGGAGATCTGCGTCGTCATCGAAGCGCTGTGTTGCAAGCCAAGTCTTCATCTTCGGGAATAAGTGGAAATCACTAGGTGCCAGGTCCGGACTGTAGGGTGGATGAGGGAAAATCTCCCACTTGAAGGCCGTCAAGACGTCTTTTGTTCGATTTGCCGTGTGAGGGCGGGCATTGTCGTGCAAAAACAACACTTTTGCACTCAGTTTTCCTCTCCGCTTGTTCTGGATAGCTCGTCTTAAGTTTCGTAATGTTTGGCAATACCTTTCTGAGTTTATGGTTGCTCCACGTTCTAGGAAGTCAACCAGAAGAACACCTTTCCTGTCCCAAAAAACGGTCGCCATGATCTTCCTTGCTGACAGGGTTTGCAAACATTTCCTCGGTTTTTTGGGGGAATTTGTGTGCCCCCACTCCATAGACTGTAGTTTTGTCTCACAGGTAACGTGCTTAACCCAAGTCTCATCTCCCGTTACGATGCGATCAAGAAATGATTCACCATCTTTGTCGTAAGCGTCCAGAAATGACAACGATGCAGGCTGACTGGCTGGCGTCACAGGCGGCGGAATTCTACGACACGGGAATTTCAAAGCTAGTTCACCGATATGACAAATGTCTAAATTTGTTTGGCGATTATGTCGAAAAATAGTATTTTAGTTCCTCTTTCAAATGTATATAATAAAATTTTTTCCTGTACTTAGTTTTTTTTTTATCCAAACACGTAATCTACTTTCTGAATAGCCCTCGTAAGTTGCGATCATGTTACTTCAGGTTATGATTCCTAGTTTTGTTCGCAATTGTAGTTCGTTTCGCTTGAAACTTGGCAGCCCGCTTTGGCGGTCACTGCTAGTACTTACATAGGCGTACTTGATGAATACAACGATAACAAGTTGTTTATCTGTAATCAGTTGTTGCAAAGTTATGAATTAAAAACTTTACAATATCTTGTGGTACTACTCTGTATCCGGATCGAATTACAACACGTCTCGAAGTACACAGGCAAACCTAAAACGGATTATCGATTAATATAGTGAAAAATCCATATCGATTTTCTGTTACAGCACATGACTCTCTCCACGCTTCGAATGAAAGTAACTCCAAATGCCTTTCGGCAATCGTTTCGAACGTAAGGAAATAGTTGAGAGGAACTGTGTGTAACGCATTATTACGGTTAACGGTATTTCGGAACTGGTTTTTTAACGGAATTAGGCTCATCTGTTCTTGTAACCATAAGATCTGTTCGGATTTGGTCTCGAACTTACTGGTAATTACTAAAGCATCAGTTCCATCCGGACATCTTGTCAACAATCGTCTGCTTGGGAACTATTTCAGACGGAACGTGGAACCACTTCATTGTATAAAGGTGTTTGTTTAGATCTGAAGATAAGAATCGTGCATCGCTACACTCTCTTATACAGTGTCGAGAGCTGGACAGTGTCGAGAGCTGGAAGTAGAAAATAAAATGCATTCTCAACATATGTTAGAGGGACAGTAGCACTACCGCAGAAGTACTTCGTTTATAGGAAGTTATAGGAAGTTATATTTGGGTTATGTGTTAAGGAATATTCCAAAACACCGGGTACTGTAAAACGTTACAAGTTCGTTGGTTCCCAGAATAGGTTCCCAGAAGCTAGTAATTTTAATATTACCATTGTGCAGATGTAGTCGGAGTAAGACAAGATTGAAGCAATAATTAAACATTTTGAAATCTGGGCCAAACGGGTTGAAAAAAATCATTTACGGACTTTCCCACTGTACAAATCGTTTTTGTATTCTATTCATGAGAGATTACCGTGAAAAATGAAAACTAAAATGTCAGTGCTTCTGCGGTCTCATTGACAGAATATTTTCCTGCTCCAGACTCTAGCGTTAAAAAGCCATTCACCAGCACAAGCGAAATTGAAGACCCCTTTTTTCTGCTTCTCTTTCTCTTCGTTTTTACCATTTCTGTCTCTGGATCCAGCCAGGGCGAGTCACACGCAGCAGAAGAAAGAAGTGCATTGTTGTTGGCGTTGCTTTGTGTTGTTATTCAGGTATTTCTATTTGACGTAAGCAATAATACTTGCATCTTTTGTTCCCTTTGTACTGCAGCCAGGGCGCGTAATACGCAGCAGAAGAAAGAAGTGCATTGTTGTTGCTTTGGTTTGTGTTGTTATTCAAGCGTTTCTATTTGACTTAAAGCAATAATACTTGCATCTTTTGCTTCCTTTGTACTGCAGCCAGGGCGCGTCACACGCAGCAGAAGAAAGAAGTGCATTGTTGTTGCTTTGGTTTGTGTTGTTATTCAAGCGTTTTTATTTGACTTAAAGCAATAATACTTGCATCTTTTGCTTCCTTTGTACTGCAGCCAGGGCGCGTCACACGCAGCAGAAGAAAGAAGTGCATTGTTGTTGCTTTGGTTTGTGTTGTTATTCAAGCGTTTCTATTTGACTTAAAGCAATAATACTTGCATCTTTTGCTTCCTTTGTACTGCAACCAGGGCGCGTCACACGCAGCAGAAGAAAGAAGTGCATTGTTGTTGCGTTGCTTTGTGTTATTGTTCAGGCGTTTCTGTTTGACATGAAGCAATTATTATTGCTTGCATCTTTTGCTTGCTTTGTATTGTTGAAAAAATATCGATTACTAGTTTCATAATTTTAACTCGATTTCTTAAAACTTTTTGTAATTAATTAATCTTTTGTTAATTATGATTTTCGATTTGCGTCTGAGGTACTGCCCTGGTGACCAGGCTTTACATGAAGGGTAAATTTAGAAACCGCATCACGGTCTAAAACTGGGTGAGTTTCTGCGGCCCAGTATTGAAGGAATTTTGGAGAGAAAATAAAATAGTGAACATCGACGTTCATAGAATTAAGTTATTGCAACTGCTTTGTCTCGACATACGTGCAACTCACTCATTTGCTTTGTAAAATAAAACTAGTTCATGTTTATACAACTTTTGAAGTTATTTTCCCGCATGCACTTTACCGCTACTAACACGGATTGTAATTAAGGTGAACGGAATGCCAAAGTTTAAATACAGGTTCACGGATCCGAGTGGTTTAATTTATTTAATTGGGGCTCTGCGCCTGACAGACATTTGGGAACCACTCTTCTAAGTGGACGAAAATCTTCCACTGGAAATAACTCCAGCCAACTGTTTCTTAACGCTGACATCCGGAGCGGTTAAAACACTATAAGAAGAAGAAGAAGAAGAAGAAGAAGAAGAAGAGGAAGAAGGAATACAATGTGTATAATACAAGGCAGATATTGACTTGAATCTCTATTTTTTCTTATCGAGCATAATGTTATTGAAGTGAAACATGTTTAAGCCATTTCATCGGAAATAAATTGTTTTTAGCGTCTTGTTTTTATTTTAAGTCGAGTGGAGCGCCACTGGCACAAAAACTCATAACTTGTATTGCATAGTACACTGTATTTTTAAAAGCTGATAAATTAGCATTTTAAATGTTCATTGGAAATACGAAAATGTATCTTATTACTGCGAGAGTTCATTTTCGTCTTTTCATTGTAATTTGAACATTTAAAATGCTAATTTATGAAAAGTGTGTTGCTAAAAAGCATTTTAGAATTATTTAAAAAAAAATGTTTAATAATTCGCACATGAATTATTTTTATATAATGTGATATGATATTGTTACCGTTTGTAAATTTTGTGTCTTGATATGTTATTTACTTTAATAACTGGTTAAATATTTCTTTTTCAAAACTACTTAGCTTAGGCGTACAAGTGAATGTTTTGTCTGATTAGTTAAAATCCTGGCTTAGAAATCTAGTATATTCCTGTTCAAACTGGTCATGTAGGTCATATTTTCACAACAAAACTACTTGTCTTTAGAACTGTCTACAATGATTTTATTATGTCTGATAACTTTAGTTCATGTGATAAAGTGTTGCCAACTTCGCAATTCAAATTGGAACTAGGCATTGAAATATGTTCGTAAATATACAGACAGGGTGTGTAAAAAGTATAATTCACCGACGTGTTTATTTCATCATTAAAAATAGGTTTATATATGTCTTAAGTTTTCTGTCTATCCTCCATTCCTCTCTTTTTTTACGAAACATTACTTATTTATACTATTGTATCCATTATACTGCACATTACTAGTATACCAGCAACAAAAATGTTACTTAAATTTTTAAGTTGACAGGCATTTATTTTATTATTATTATTATTAGTAGTATTATATGTTTTTTTGTATTGTTAGTGTACAAAATATTCATAAAAAGACTTTCTTTTTGAATAACAAGTGTGAAATTGTAATTTTTTTGCAAGCCAAAGGTAAAAAAGTTATTAATAAAAAACTTAAAAAAATATTTTCTTAGTGATTTAAAAAAAAAAATTATTTTATTATTTCCAGTTAATATATATATATTTGTAAGAAATAAGATAGGTTTAAAACTAAACATTTTAGAATCTATGTTTATATATTTGTGTATAAACTATATATATATATATATATATATATATATATATATATATATATATATATATATATATATATATAGGCCTGTGTGTGTGTGTGTGTTTTAGTGTGCGTGCGCGCATATCTATTTATTTCTATATTACAGACATACTTCCTGTTAATTTGCCTTACAAAATAACAAATATTTGTGGCAAGATATGAAATTGTTTCACCATTGCATGGAATTTTAAGAAAAAATATAAACTGATATAACTTTTTAAAATTTCCTTTATTTACAACATGATGTTTATCGTGGGCAGTAAAATGCTTAATATCCTTTACAAAATGGCAGTGTTAAAAAGACAAAACAAACTGTCTATTTACAACTGAACTGTATTAACATTTTTTTAAAGTAATACGACACAATGTAATTGTCAAGTACCTTTACTGAAAAACGTACTGCAAAACCTCGGTTTTGTTAACCTAGTTTAATACAATTTGTATTTAATGGACAACTATTTCAGTGTGAATAAACAAAAATACTAATAGCACTTTCTGCATTGTGTATATCGAGTAACACTATATGCCATGCTTGCACGTAAACATTATATTTCACTTAGGTAATAGAGCGGGAACAATGTAGTGCAGTACATAAATGTGTTGTTAGAATTTAATGTACAGAATGTGACAAATATTTAATAGAAAAGAAGTTTTGACAATATTCATAATAATAGGCTACTTGATTTGTATAATTTGGAATCAAAAATAAAATGGTTGCACCATTATCTGTCAAATACTTTCTGTATGCAACACAGAATAGTACTTGCAATTCGCAAAAAGTGAGCAACTAAATCGCCTTATCAGCAAGCACTTAAGAAGTTACTTAGTGTAGCGTCAATAAATTTTTAACTGTTAATTCCTGTAGAGTGTTTTTAGTTTAAAATTTTGTACGATCTGTTAATCGCGTACTTAATTGGATATTTATTATCTGTGTAAATTTAGTCCTGCGAATTTATTTAATTTTAGTAAATTCTATCAGGGATATGTATACAATGGCTATTAGTATTTAAAGATTAGGTTAGCTGATAATATTGTGATCTTATTATATTTATTATTAAAAAAAAACTAATGTGTATTGTAGTATATATTATGTGGTTGTAATATGTAACTTCTCAAAACAGCTTGCAGACAAAACGGTGCTCTGTAGTTATTTAACCTTGTGACATTGTAATTTTGTTTGTGTGGAAGTATATGTAATTTAATAATTGGTTTCAAGGATGTCGCTTATTGTATTTGGGAAAGGTTAGAATTTGATGTTATGTAAACAAATATTATCCTGGAACAAAGGAAGTATAAAGTAAAACAAGACAAACTGTTATTGTCACACTTATTGGTGTAATATCATATTATTTTTTTTCACAAATAAATATTTTTTAAAACATGTTAATGGGCCAATACAGAATATATTAATAGCAGTTGAAGTAACATAACTGCTAATGCTATCAATTAACACTCATCACAATCATTATGCAAATTAAATTCATTTATTTTTCAAAACTTAAGAAATTAAAAAATAAACCTTTATTACATTCAATGATTTGTATTTTTAAAAATAAATAAATCCGAATTTGAATGATCGCATAACGTATTTTACCTATTTGTTTTATATTATTTCGTTCTTTGTTCTAGAATATACAAAGGGAATAAAGAAAAATGATTCAAATAACACAAACAATGATCAAGACATTTCAGTGATAGAAGTTCCTACAAAAGATCAAACTTGTGGAACAAATGTTAAACAGTAAGTACAGGTGTCTAAGCTTTAATTTTATGTAAATTGCTTAATTAATTGTTAACTAGTATTTACGCTTCTCATTCCTGTAGGTTGAAGTAATCTATGAAGGGAATTGAATTGATTTAGTGTATTTATTTTTGGAACGAATTTTTGACTTCCAACAATTTTCTGTCATTAGTAAAAGTTTCAAGTAATAATTATTTTTTAAAAAAATAAATAAAATGAAATGAAAACAAATTGGACAGATGCATGTTTAAATGTAGTGGCATGCTGCACAAGAACTGATTTAAACTAAAACACTGAACTAATGATATTTATGGAACAAGTTGGGTTCCAGCTATCCCAGCATAGGTCATCTCAACTTTAGGAACACAAAATTTGTTTCCAAAACCTTTCCTCATCCGTCAGTTCTACCGGGTCCAACTGGTTTACCAGTAATGAAGACCTTTGATAGGGAACTGTGAGAAGCTTGCTGAGTAACTTTTGCTGGTGTTTCCAATGCAGAGCTGGGCTAATATGTCGACAGACTAGTATGTGCTCTTCAGTCAGCAGTCTCTACCCATATACTTTAAAGGATGTTTTAATTTTTTATTTTATAAACATATAATTTAAAAAACTTATCTTATAGTTGTTTCTCCATTCGAAATAATGGGTCTTGGTTTGCACAATGTGGTGGTGTGCTAAGCATGTGTGTTCAATAGTCAAGCAGAATGCACAAATGCTTTTATCTGTAGACCCCTGATGCATTTGTGTAGGCTTATGATGTTTTCAAATACCCTCTGTTCAACCGGTTTCATTTTTCTATCAAAATTCTGTTGAGAAATCGTTTTGATTTGTTCAATTTTTCCTTCAGATGTGTTTCTATGTATTGGCTTCATAATTACAAAAGAGGGCTTTATGGCTTTTTTTACTCAACTCGTTCATTTGTACACTGCCTCTATGCAAGGGAATCCATTGTAATATTACGTTATACATATAAATTACAGTATTAAATGCACATATGTTTTTGCCAGATAAGCTGCCACTACAGTATTATACCGTTATCAAAATTTTATGTTATATATAATTGAGATAGATAATTTGAGGCAGAATTGAAAGTTATCAATGGTATCACAATTTTATTGAAATCTATCAAGTGACTTTTTAAATTGGGCTACAGAATTTTAACAAAATTTATGAGAAATATAAATTTCTTATTCAGATATTTAATATAATTTGATAATAAATTATGAGTGATTGACATTTCAAAGTCTAGATCAATCCTTATCAATTGAATAACCTACAGTGTAATAACATATGGTAGGTTTATAATTTGATAAGAGAATTGATCCATGCTCTTGAAATGTCATGTTCATTTTGAACACTAACATGTCAGAATAGCAAGATATATTTATTATGTTGCAACATTGAACAAAAATATATATAGCACCAGCAGTTCCAAAAAAACCTCAAATGAATATTTCGAAAATTTAATCTAATCATGAAAACAGCAATAATACTACTAATAAATGTGATCTATTGTTAGAAAAAAATGTTATAGTAAAAACTAAATATTAAATAAATCATAATTTTTAACATTTAGGTGATTGATTAGATTTCTATTTAAAGCTTAGTAGTTCAAGTGTGTCTCATAATCTGTTGAAATACTTGTGTTACACATTGCTTAAGTTGTAACTTTAATTTTTTTAAAAATGGTAGTAGTGTAATAAATAGTATTATATGTAAACTAAAAAATTGAAGAATATTGAAATGAATTAATATTTAGAAAAAACTGTATCAAATCACAAAACGTAGTATATTCGGAAGAACTCAGACTTTATAAGATTAAAAAAATACTGGGAAAAACGCAGAATAACCAAAAGACTTAATTGTATATATATATATATATATATATATAATAGGCAAATGTTTACAATCATCTTCAGACCAGCGTTGAAGAAAGTAATTATTCTGGAACAACATGCAACAGTTTTTCAGGCTAAAATAATGACTGTTTTGGAGAATTTGAAACAGGCATCATGAAGGCTCGTATTCACATTTGTATTGATAAGCAGCACTAAAAGCACTAGCAGATTAAGACCTGAATTTTAGGTAATTCAATCCAAACTGGTCTGGAAGTGTAGGGAAAACCTTAACGCTCTGTACCTGGGTAACAGGACACTTAATCAGGAGTTCAACCAAGACACCTTACACAAGATTCTGGACCTTGTTAAGGGCACTGTAGTCGGTTTAAGGTGAAGTGATAGGGGTACACAAAAAGCTTTTAAGCTGACATGTCAGGGTCCACAGAACCGCTGTTAATTCCCAAAAAAAAAAAAAAACAGGTTAATCTTCACCAGGTTCTGGGGCATATGCGGGTTGAGGAGGGTAATGAGTAGGCAGACTTACTGCCTGAATTGGTATCTGCATCTGCGTTTATTGGACCTGATCAGGTCTGTTAATAATAGGTGAATTACAAGTCAACACCAGGCGAGATGGGTTAACCTTCATGGTTCTGTGGGTATTCCCATAGAAGTACCTGTTAAGCAAAGTTCTTTTTGTGGAGGGCTTAAAGGGAAGGCAGACGTCTTAGGCAGGGCACAATAAGAAAATCATAGAGCTCATTACTGGGCACTGTGGTCTGAGGGTGAACATATACAGGATACGTATGTACCATGGAAGAACCATGTGTTGGTTGTGCAGGGAAGAGGAGGAAAATGCAGAACTGCAGAATACATAATCCATGATTGCTAGAAGGAGGCTAGGGGGTTTTGGTTTCCAGGTCCCTAGGGATCTTCAGCAGAATGAGCTAGTCAGTAGTTTGCTAGAACTTACTAAGGGCATCAGTCTGTTGAACTAGTATTCACGAGGTTTAGTTATACAGTAGGTCAGTCAATCCCAGTGTCTGGGAATGTACTACCATTTCCTTTAGGTTTTAATCTAATCTACATTAAAATTATAAATGCTAGATTTTTAACACTGATTTTGATGATTTTAAATTGTTGCCTTTAATTTTGAAAGGAACACACACACACACACACACACATATATATATATATATATATATATATATATATATATATATATATAAACGATTAACATAAACATAAATGTTAGATAATAGTTAATGAGTCTTTGTAAATAGTGTTACTCCAAAACTCATTTTAGAGCAATGCTAGATGTGGGAACAAATTTGTCTTAGTAATGATTTGTTATACATATTACTAACAGGTTATTATACAATAATGTAATTGTTACTTTATTTAGGCTATGGGGTTATCTTATGAAATATTAATATGCAGTAACTAGCTGTTACATAGTAGATTACCTAATTATTATACATATGCAGTAACTAGCTATTACATAGTAGATTACCTAATTATGTTATACAAATAAAAGAAATTAGTACTACTAATTTTTTTTTTTTTTATTTATTACAACTGATAATACATCACCTAGTAATATTTTTGATAACAATAGACTAAGTAATATAGCGTTTAACAGTAGTAATTAATGGATTATAGCCCTGTGGCTACCTCCAGCAAAATAAATCACAATAAAATATTATACGATAGATCAATAGGCTTCGTTCTATGTAACCGCCTTATTAATTTTGAGTCTTCCAACAAAATACTCCATTATTAGTACTACATACAAGTACTACATATTTGAGTTATTATTTCATTGTATCATACCACATAAAAACAAAATTTAGTATTGGAATAAAGAAATAACTGAAGTAATAAAAGTAAAACAAAAGTAAAATTTGATAAATTTTAATATCTAAATAAATGAAGAGTATATTGTCAAAAATACCATCAAAAAGAAACATATGCTAAACGAAGATACAACACTCTGAAATATTTGTGTGGAAATTTATTTTAGTTAGCATCACTAACAAATGTTCACTTTTGTAGATCAGGATGGTTTACAAGACAGCTGGAAGACCCATGTGGCTTATCAAACAGCTGGACTTTAAAGCTAATCGGTGCTTCAGTGCTATTGGTTTTAACTTGGTGTCTGCTGTACTCACTTTTACATGACGAAGTCATGCCGCAAGGTGATCTCTTCAAGCTGTTAGTGCTCATTATCTTGGCGTACATAATGGGACAAGTGGTCGCACTAATCAAGTTGCCGCCGCTTCTAGGCATGTTAATAACGGGTATTGTGTTGAAGACTATTGGTTTCTACAACATTTCTGGTGTCTACCTACACATTGTTATATCTATCAGGTAAAGTATTCAGAAATAAACCATATTTAGAGTTTATGCGGTTTGATGCAGTATAATACTATAGAATACATTTATTTGCCTCACAATATTTCATTAAAATACATAGGCACATCAAAAGTAGAAATATGATTAAAACATCCTTCACTTCTTATACATACAATTATTTATTTTATGAAAAAAGGATGTTGTAATCAAAATTGAATTTTTTCCCTAAATAAACTGTTATTCACATTCTTAATGTCTTCAGGTATTTTATACAATTAGTACCTACAATACAGTTTGCCCACTCCAGGCATAGGGACTGCCTAGCATACCCTAGTAGCTTTCTTTTGGGTTAAGAAATGTCTTCAGCATATAATCCCTAGCAGCATGACAAAAGTGTCTGTTGTGCATCTAAATCTCTTAAGTTCCCTCAGTCATCAATATGTCCTCAGGGTCCTTCACCTTGCTGACAAGAGCCTCATAACCATAGATTATGTGAGCTGCAGTTTCCTACTCTGTTCTGTATATTGTATGCACTGTCTGTCAGTTATATATATTCCTATTTTGTTCAGATGTACATTTAAAGCATAATCAGTTCCATTGTTCTCCTGAGTTGTGGTTTCTAGAGGGGCCACCTCTTATAGGAACCTCTTTCAACAGATTTTTCTGGAGAAACATCGAAGACTGGAGTATTGGAGTTTATTTTCATGTTAACTCTGTCATGACTGCTCTGTAAGGGTGGTGTTTCTCACTGTCTGCATCTAGGTTTAATAGAAGTTCCTTTGCTATTTCGCCCTCTCACTGTTTCCATTGCAGTTTCAGTAGGTCTGCCTAGGATCCCCTTCACCCTGGAGAGCTACAGTCGAAGTTTTCTGCACCTCTGTCATATGTTCCACTTTTGCAGTTCCACAGAGTTGTATAGTTTGATGTAATTTTGATAGTTTGATTCCAGCCTTAAAAATCCCACAATTTGATAGGGAAATACAAATTCCATCTGTACAGATGGCTGTGTATAAATGCACATCTTAAGCTTCAGCCTCGTCAGTCTGTTGCCCACTGCACCACATAGAGGGGCAAAAGCCCACTTTTGATGCACACCAATCCCCCAACCCAGTTATACTCTAAAGGAACGTGTGGTATAGACTTTCCAGAGAAACCAGAACCATTAATCTGTATTAATTTTTAATGAAACAATTAATTATTTATATATTTAAAATACTTTATACTCCAATAATATGCTGTTCTCAGTTCTGATTACAATGGTAAAATCAGATTTTCAAAAACATTTAAGACATACTTTACAAATTTTTAAAGGTTTGAAATGGCCACCATTTTAAAATTGTTGAAAAAAATGGAAAGCACAATGTATGACATGTTTTTTAATGAAATTATATGCCCCTGTCACTACAGCGTTTTTTTTAATTAATAAAAAATGAAGCATTTCAAGGTTATAATTTCAGTTCTTTTTATTTTTGAACGTACTGTCCAATCCATTTTCTTACAATACACCAGCAGAAACCATTTGGCTGATTTCTGTGATTAAATTTTTTAAAAGAAAGCTCTTAGTGTTTTTATGCATTATCAGCACTTTTTATAATTCACAATAATTTATTTTAGTTTAAAATGTCCAAAATATTGTAACAAGCTGAGGAAAGGAAAGCTGATAAGTGCAGGTGACAAGCAAATATAAATAAATGTAACAAACACAAAATAGGTGATAAGAGCAAATAAAATGGAATCTTTCTCAAAGAACATTTTAGTATTTACATTTTGAGTTTGTATAATTATTATTTATACCTTATTTTTATTTTTAGTTTAACATTTTTACACATAAAACTAATAGCAAACCCTTGACGGTATATTAGTTGATAATGTTATAATAACGTAATTGTTTTCAGGGAAATTGCTCTAAGTGTTATTTTAATCAAAGCTGGACTTGGCCTAGACCCTGTGGCCTTACTGAAGTTGTCGTTGGTTGTGTTACGTTTAGCTGTGTGCCCTTGTCTCGGAGAAGCAATCACAGCTGCTGTCGTTGCGCATTTTATTCTTGGATATCCATGGCTATGGGGCCTTCTATTAGGGTAAGTTTCTTCATTATCAAAATAAATTTAAAACTGTAATTGTGTACATCATATTCAAATAATTTGAAATGTATGTTCAGCATTTAAATACTGCTTTATTTTCTAAACTGTCCATTAAAAACATTTAATTGAACCTAGTGGTTAATATAACATATGACTGTACAAATTGAATATTTTTGCAGTTTGTTTTGTTTTTGTTGTGTATTATTAAAATAATAATAATAATAAATTAAGAGGCTGTGTTTACTCCATATATATATATATATATAAGCCGAAGTAGTAAAAAATAAATGTTGCAGAAACATTATAACATCCAATTAGTTCACAAAAATTTAATTAATTTTAATGCATGCCTGGATTTTGAATTTAGTTTTTATGCAAAAACTAGTTACTATCTAGTTTGGACATAATAAACAGTAATCTGCTTAATTTCTCAAAATCAGTTTATCAGATGTTTCTCAAATTTTTGCAGTTTTTAAAACAAAACAAACCTGATAGCATTTAAGGTGTTTTTATGCACTAAGAAACCGTAAACAATTACTCTTAACAAAGACTAAAGTCATGAATATGACCAACATTTGGAAAAACAGGCTGATGTTTTACTTTTTTTCAATACTTTCCTAAACTTGATTTTTTGAAAACATAAGGACCCACAAATTTTGTTTGGAAACTTAATGACTACATTTGAATAGAATATGGATAAAATTGTTACAAAATTGGACAAAATTTTGTGGAATTTCGAATTTGATCAAAGATGGTCAATTAGTAAGTCTCAGGCGATGTGCACAGTTCAAGAATAAACAGGACATACATAAATTATTTCTGTTGTCTTATTTCTTCTATAAATACATGGAAATATAAAATATGGATGGACCATAATCAAATGTAGTGTGTACAGATAGATTTATTAGACAGCAACTTGTTTTGGTTACTGGATGGTGCAAAACAAGACAAAGATATATAATGAAAGCTTGCAAGATATAATAAAGACCTTCCCTGCTGATCTGGCATGGTGGGATGACCACTCATGGATTTGCTGAGAGATTTTCTTATTTTTTTTTAGTATATTAGCATTGGTGGACTTTTAGATGTTGTTTAGGTTAGGTTTTAAGTTAAATGTTTGGGAGAGTTGATCTATATTCTCAAAACGTTGTATATTGCTTTATATGCACACATGATGGCAAATGTCTGAATAAACTGTAATAATAACATAAATGTTCTACCTCATACATAAATGGTTGTTGTTAGGCATGACAAATGCTTTACACTTTGAATACACTGCAGTTAGGCACACTTGTAATTGACTTTTAATTTTGTAGAGTAACTATGCACATAGTGTCAGTATGTAATAATATTAGTAATTGTAGTAATTGAATATACATTTAATTTTTTTTTTTTTTGTAGTAATACAGGAATATTTTTAAAACAAATGTATATATTTAGGAATATTTTATAAAACAATATATATATATATATTATATATATGGGGTATATATGTATATTATATATATATATATATATATATATATATGTATTTATATTTATGAGGTTACTGTCATTGCAGTAAATACTACAATAATTTTAACCTATGAGGTAGGATCAAAAACGTTCTCAGAATTGGTCAGTTAAAATTTGAACATTAAATTTGAAGGTATGTAAAATATTTCAGTCTTATTTTGCTACAAAATACTCTCCTCATACATGTACACACTTCTACCATTCGTGAAATTGTTGGAAACACTCCTGAAAGCCATGTTTGGACATTTTGTTGAACACTTCATCACATTTTCCATCACCTCTTGAATCAGCAAAACAATGTCCCTTCAGTGTCATTTTCAGTCATGGAAATAGGTAAAAATACAGTGTTAAAAAACATGATGCTTCCTTTTCTGCTGAATGGATATCAAAAACATCAAGAAAAAAAAATTGTTTCGATTCACTATGGATTTATTCCTGAAGGGAAAACAGTTAACAAAGGACTGTACAAGGAGATCCTGAAATAGCTACAAGGTGCAGTTAAATAAAAACAACCTAAAAAATGGGTTGGGAACGATTGGTTTTTGTTGTATGACATTGCCCCATCACATCGATCGCTGATTGTGAATATCTTACCTTGCCAAGCATAATATTACTACGCTGCAATACCGTTGCTATTCTTGCAATTTTGAAACACTGGATTTTTACCTGTTTCTGTGAGTGAAAATGACATTGAAGGGACATCGTTCTGCTGATTCGCAAAAGGTGATGGAAAATGCGATGAAGCAGCTAAATGAAATTTCCAAAAATGGCTTTTAGAAATGTTTCCAATAACTGTATGAATAGTGGAAGAGCTGTATGCAAGATGAGAATATTCTTAAGGAAAATAATGCTAAAATGTTATATGTACTTTCAATAAATTTTCATTAGACTAATTCTGGAAATTTTTTCACCCTACCTTTTAAATAAATGGTAAATGGTTAGTATTTTGAGTTATTAGAGTTACTCTCCAAAAACGTTTTTAGGTCAAGATGTTTTTATGTAAAAAAATGTTCACATGTATAAACATTTTTAAAAGCAATGTATACTGTATTTACTTGTTGAAAATAAAAATAATAAAAAATTAAATGCGATTAATTTTTTGTTTTTAATAAAGTACATTATGTGTAACTTTATTTTAAGTTTAAATGTTTTTGAAACATTTATGTTAAAGGTTTATGTTGGGGGCTGTATCCCCTGCAGTGGTTGTACCGACACTTTTAAGTCTACAAGAACGAGGCTATGGTGAGGACAAAGGCATCTCCACTCTTGTTATTGCTGCTTCCAGTTTGGATGACATTGTTTCAATATCTATTTTTGGAATTTGTCTTGGCATGATATTTTCTGAAGGTGAAGTTTAAAATATTTTAAAATTAGTTACTATAGATAAATTTTTATTTCTGTTTAATGTTATGTGTGTAATATTCCTTCGTAATCTTAGATAACAGTCTTGGTGATCATATTGTGTGTGTTACACAGTTATTGAAATTGCAAATTTTATATAACAAAATTTTTGCTTCATTTTTGTAATAAAGAGTTTAACTATTTATTAATTACTTCACAAACTATATATATATATATATATATATATATATATATATATATATATATATATATATATAATATTTTGTGCCCATGTAGTTTGTTTCAATTAGCTTGAAGTATTATTTGAGAGAAATCTAAATCTACCATTTATATGTAAAGTCTTTAATTGTACATGTTTCTTTTCATGCTCGAACAGTGTATGTACCAAAGTGATATCACTTAGTTTCGCTACTACTGAAAGTTTGGCAATATTACTTAGGTATCGCAGATATCTAATTTTTATAGCAGTGCATTACTGTACCATGAATAATTGGTTCAATGAGTGTAATGAGAGGTCTGCAGTAATTTATGTAATATAATTATTCTGACTATATCTTGTCTGGAGTCTGCTCAACTTGTGAGTAATAACTACTTTGTATTTGCAGCAAAACCTACAGTTTAAACATAGGCTACTACTATTCAGATCTAGGTGAAAAAAAAATAGTATTTTTTCCTATTATTAGTAACTTCATTTAAATTAAAAGACTGTATTTGATCATCATGAGGGTATATTTGTATTACATATATATGGGTATATTTGACTATAATTTTGTTAAAAATTATTGATCTGTCAATCCAAAGTGAATGCTTTCATTTACTTTTTGATTGGTCAAACATTGGATAAATTTATTTTATCTTTTTAATGAATTTCTGCATATTTTTCAGAGCTGTTAAAATTTAAGATCTTCATGTTTGTACAAAATCATTAATTGACACACATAGTAACATTACCTTATCGATAACAGTATAATATAGTACAGAAAAAGTAGTAGGACTGATTTTCTGTAGTACGAGTGGAGCAGTGGAGAGGAGTTTGGCTGGCTGGGCGAGATGAAGGGGACACTTGGCAATAGAGAAATACCAATCACAGTCGTCTATGGGCTTTGGTTGAGTATAGACATCGGTTATTGTGAAGCATGTTTTTGTTGTTGTCGATGCACAAAATGAGTCAAAATCTCAAGCAGCGATATTTGATAAAGTTTTGTATCAAACTCGAGAAATCGACAACGGAGACCCTATAAATGGATGTCGGCTTACTGGGATACTGCAATGAGCCGCTCCAGTGTTTTTGAATGGCACAAATTGTTTAAAGGAGGTAGGGAGCTCATTGAAGAAGACAATCGCATCGGACAGCTGTCGACGGCATGAATGACCGACAATGTGGTCAAAGTGAGAGAACTGCTGGGTGCAAGTGCTAACCCACCTGAAAGACTGAGTGATTTGTATCCAACCAGCCATCTCTGACAATTGGATGTTGCATCACGACTGCACCATGCTATGGCACCTTCGTCATGAGGCAACTGTTGGCGCGATTAAGCATTGCCACGTTGCCGCACCCCGCCTACTGTTCCAATCTGGCTCCACGTGACTTTTTTTTATTCGCATGAATGAAAAGACAGCTGAAGGGACATCAGTTTGACTCGATTCAGGACGTTCAAGTATCATTGATGAGGGCTCTAAACAGCATCCCCGAAGCTGACTTCCAGAAGGCGTACGATGAATGGCAGCAGCGATATTCTAAGTGGGTAGCTGCCCAAGGGTGCTATTTCAAAAAATATTAAGGAATTGTAAATATATCTTCAATACATTTTTTTAAAGAAATCAGTTTTACTACTTTTGGTATTGACCCTGTATATCACTTTAGAAAAAAAAATTATAAAGTCAATAAACATGCCAAGTTTATTCAGTCATTTATTTAGCTTATTACTGATTTTTGTACTTTTAACCCTTTTAGTTCCATGGACTTTTTATATGGACGAAAATGTAATATTTATTTATTTTTGTTTGTATTTTAAACCTAATAAACATATTTTAATTAAATTAAATTTTTTCAACTGGATACACACACACACACACACACATCATTACCATTTTAATTAATAATGGTGAAGTTTACACTACTACTTCATACAAATTTAGTGTAAGTTTCAGTATTTCCATCATGATGAATGTATTTTTATTAAGTGCATTATAGTTACAACTTCAGGTAACTAAAATTTACTCTACATTATAAATTAGTATGATATAAATTTAATTAAAAAATGTATTGTTTGTTTTTTTTTTTTTTTTTTTTTGAGGGTTTAAAGGGTAGTTTTTTACTTTATGACAGTTGACTAAGTTTCGCTGATTTTGTTTTCAGGTGAAATGACTCAGCAGATTTTGCAAGGTCCTCTAGAACTGGTTATTGGATTAACAGTTGGCATTTCTTATGGACTTCTTTGTGGAATATTACCGCACAGGCAAGACGTAAGAACTATGATCTAAGACGTAGTTGTTAATGAAATCTGTTATTAGCTGTTGGCCTATTTTATCTTAGAAGTGAATTTTAATGTTTATGTAATCTAATCTACAGACAAATAAAAACTCTTATTGGCAAAGAATTATTTAAATAATATAATAATAATAATAATAATAATAATAATAATAATAATAATAATAATTATTATTATTATTATTATTATTATAGTAATAATAATACTAATAATTATTAATAGTATTATTATTATTACTTTTGTTGACATTTGTCATAATTTTTCTATATATAAAACGATGTTTACAGAATTTGAATAAACTCTTGTCTTCAAGTGCCTAACTTAAAACAAAAATGTTAAGAACCATAACATCTCAAAATTTTGTGTTTTTTTATTTACACAAGTGATAACAAGAGTTTGAGTAGAAAATAATAATGTCACCATTAAGTATACTTGTACGTATGGATGTGTATGGGTATGTGTACAGTTTACTGCCAATTATCTGAGTAATGAAGTAACAGGATTCATTAAAACATAGAAAATGTCATATTATGTATGTTTGTAGTGCAATGGCTAAGAATTAATAAATACTTATTGCTACCTTTAAACACTTTAATACTCAAGTTATAATAGCTGAAATATTAAATTTGCATAACAATATATTGACTCACAGTATTTGTGTGTGCATATATTGTATATTAGTTTTTACCATTTGTATTTCCACAAATTGTTGATTTATAATTTGCAATTGTATAGGAATATGTAGTAGTGAAGCGAGCCATAATGATTGGCCTTGGTGGACTCTGCTCTGTTCTTGGCAGTGAAGTCGTAGGGTTTTCTGGTGCAGGTCCTCTTATCTGCATTACTGCATCTTTTGTGGCTTGTCTCTGTTGGAAAGTTCAAGGATGGTCCAGCTCGCATGTAAGTATCTAAAATCTATAGCCTATATATAGTATAGCATTACTTTTATTATCTAATACTAATGTGTGAGTTCACTTTGTTTCAGAATCCAGTTGCAGACATATTCTCCAAAGTTTGGCTTCTTCTACAGCCAATGTTGTTCGGTTTAATTGGAGCTGAAATTGACCTAACACAAATTGATTACGGCACAGTTGGTTATGGTATCACTATTATAGGATTGTCTCTAATGGTAAATAAGCCTGTTTAAACAAACTTTTATCCTGCAATGTGTACCTTGATACAGTATAATTTGGTTTATTTATCTATTTATGTAAGAGAAAGAAAATTGTGTACTACGTATACATTATAATAACTGTTTGTTCCTTTCTGAAATGCATACTATTTGGTGGATCTGGACAAAATATGGTAGAATATGGTATTATTGAACCTATCAGAAAAAATATTGTTTTAGCATTTAGCTCTTCCTAATTAATTTTGAATATTTTTATTATCACAACGTAGCCAACAGCCTACATATTTAAATAATTAGGATCATCCAGTGGTGTTTTATACTCACCTTGTAAAGGCTACTGAGGTTTCAAAACCCCTGTTTCATCTTCAGGCTGTAATACAAAATGTCAAATTCCTCTGTTGAGGTCGTCACGAAGTTAACAAAACATTGAAAGTAGAGATCACAAACACTAAACACATTTATATGATTTTTATTAAAGTGCACAACGATAAAATTTGGTTTTGGCCAAACACTACCATGTATGTTGCTACAGTCTACATCGGAACTAATGCATCCTCAGTGTTACAGTGTATCTGTTAGATTTATATTATTTATTTAAATCAGTTATAGCCATGTCATATATGAGACTGAATTTAAATGAAAGTTTGTCATTAAGGATGTTATGGGGGTCTGACCTTTTGTTCTTGTAAATCTCAAATTCTTCAATTGAATCCATATATAATTTATTTCATTACATAAATGTAAAATCTCCATGTAGGTATGGATGTCTTTGAATTTATGGTTTTTATCCATAAGATGTTCTGCGAAAGCCGTGTTTGTAGATAATTTATGTCTGTGTATGTGTTTTGAAAATCTTTTTTTAAAGGAGCGAGATCTGACCAATATAAAAACTTGGGCAATCACTGCATTCAGTTTTGTATGTATCGGTTTTGTCAAAGTTGTGTCCATTTGTAATTGTAACTGGCTTTTTTAAGTAACATTGATAATTTATGAGAGGTTCTGAATTCGCTCTGGCTAGTTATTTTTGTAGCGTGTGGCTTAAAGTTTATCCATATGCCATTGAGATGTATGTTTAGTTCTCAGGAATGACTTTTTTATTTTTGTTTGGCAATATCACAAACAAACAAACAAACACACACACATACAAAACATTATTCATTTAAATAAAACACATCTGAAACAATTCAAAAGTAAACCCATACAATACTATTTAGATGTAAGCATGTATAAGTTCACACAGTTTACACAAAGACATGTGTAAGTTACATAACAATAATTACCATTTAAATGTTTTCAAGATACGGTAAAGTCTCTGTTAAATAACTTAAATAGAGTTACACTGTTTTGGATTAAAAAAAAATTAAAAACTTACTGCATATAGACCACCGAATTATGCAGCTACTGTAGCTGCCTTCAATTTTTTTGTCATCATAGCACGTACTGTTCACAAGACACCAAATTAAATAAGGTCTTGAGTAACTAAACTATTTAGCTCATTAATTAATGCTATTTGTAGGAAATACAAAAACTGGATGGTATATTACACTTCAATAATTGTAGCTGAATTTGTCAAAAGAAATGGAAAAAACAATTACTGACCAAGGAGGCAAAGTTTTTGTTTCACATTAATGCATTTGATTTTAAATAAAACATTTCTTAACATAATTTAGAATTTTTTTTTTTTTGTGTGTTTAACGTCCGACTATTGTGCACACTTGGGCTAATGCAGACGAGATGATTTATAGCGTATGAAAATGCCAAGCCCTGGCCGGGAATCGATCCCGGGTCCTCGGGGTAAAAGCCCAGTAAGCTATCAACTAGGCCACCGAGGCTGCTTCATAATTTAGAATAACTTATTGTAAACATTAATCTTTAGCTAATCATTATTATAAACTTAAAATGTTTGTCTAGGTTCGAATAGCTACATGCTGTCTTGTATTACTGGGAGGTAAACTTAACTTCAAAGAAATAATTTTTGTAAATCTGGCATGGTTACCCAAGGCTACTGTACAGGTATTATTTTTAAGATCTCTTTGTATAGTCATAGATTGTTTTATTTATTCTGTTTAGGCCCATTATTAGATGTTAGACGACACCTTTGCAGGTTATGTTAGGTTCAAATGTTGCTGTGAACTCCTTAAAATTTAATTTAGTGAGTGAAAAGTGGTTCCAAATAAGTTATTTGATGGTAAACAAATGTCTGTGGATATGTTAGTCAAACAGTGTTTGTATAAAATTGCTTGACTTTTGTGCTTTTTAAACAAAAATTATCTTTGAATATTTTAGATGTGTGTTCCTATAAAACTGTTTGACTCTCATGCTTTTTAAACAAAGACTATTTGTGGACAATGCGGCTGCTTATTCCGTAAGGGCTTATCTGTAAAGGCATTCCGTGCTAAATATGGCATCACTGTGTTGGACCACCCACCATACTTGCCTGACTTGGCCTGTGATTTTTTTTTTGTTTGTATTTTCTAAAAAGTATAATTGGAGCTTAAGGGGCAGCGATATCACAGTGTAGGAGCAGTGAAAGCAAAAGCAACAGAGGTTCTCAGCAAGCTAAGGAGAGTACACTGAAGGAGCTAAACTTTGTAATTTAATTGGTGATCAATAAAATGTTATGTAGCACCAGTCCGGTTATTTAATTACAGCACCTTGTATTACTAAATAATACAAATTCAACTATTACATATTCGTTCCGGGGGAATTTTGAAAAAAATCAAAGCTCAGTCTCCCGGAACTTTAATATTTTTTATTAAGTAAATAAATAAATCTTCTTAACAATACGAATTTAAGGCCTAGTGGCCGACATTGCTAAAACACTCATCAGTCTCCTGCATCTCAGAATTACACACATCAAAGTTAAGCGTTCTAGAAGCAATTTTGTACCAAAATCGGCCCTAAAATTAAATTTTAGTTACTTATTGTAACTTGGAGAAGTTTGTTATCACAAAATCCATTCAGTATTTTAAAAGTGACAACTATTTCAAATAATTAAAAAATCATTCAAATTAAAATGGTTACAAATCAGATTTCATCATTGTAATCAGTGTTAAAAAATTATCATTTTGAATGTTCAATATGTGTTGAAATTAAGAAATTATATTTTACTGTTGTCATTGTTCTTTTTTATTTTCAGTGTAATTTAAAAGTTTAAAAAGCTAATATACTGTATTTCCATTTTAATCTTAATTATGAAGGTGAAATCATAATTTCATAAATAGGCAAGATAAAAAAACTTTTGGAAATTTGTTTCTATCTCATCAGCAAGACAGATGCAAAATGTAATTATTTGTTTTTGAAATGGCTAGCTATTATAACTCTACAGTAATGTAATATTTAAGTTAATGTACTTCAGTATTTTATTTTTAAAAATGAGGCTTTGTTTAATCAATTACTTTAATTATCAGTCAGTTATTATGGTTGGACATAGCATTCTTCCGTAATTTAAGAATTATTTATTACTGTAATGAGGATCTTTTTGTATGGCTTTTGGAGTTTATCTCTGGATTATTTTCTTTTAAAGGCTGCACTCGCTCCAGAAGCACTTGACATGGTACGTAGAGAAGAAAATCCATCAGAGATTGACTTAGAAAGAGGTGCTCAAGTATTAACCATCGCTGTGCTCTCTATTCTTGTCACTGCGCCTCTAGGTTCCATAGGAATATCTTTATCGGGCCCTCACCTGCTCTCGAACAAGCCGTCGCCTAAAAAGCAAGTAATTGCATAGAAGATGTAAAGTAATTTAATTTTAATTAGACAATATTATGTTGCTCATTGACAAATCAATCAGGTTTTCATTTCTTTAGATAATTGATTGTCCACAAACATTGAGTACTTAATTTAAATGAGTATTTTTTAATTATTAGTTTATTTTAAACGATACAGGAATTAGCGGTAAACTGCAGTTAGGGAACTTGTGTTAACAAGTTCATTACAATAATGGTTGTGAATTCAGATGTGGAAGATACTGTAAGACAAGTTAATGTAATTGAATCAAATACTTTTGTTAACACAAGCAAATTGTTAATCCTATAAAAAAAAAATTAGTGCTGCAAAGAGCAGATGTATGTATCTATGAAATTTATTTGTGTAAATCATATTTATGCATTTATTTATATGTTAATGTATTTTTTACAGATATATTTTATATACATGTACATATTTTATTACATTAAAAAACACATTTTTTCAAAATTTAATATTTATGGTTTGATATCTTCGGTTTGATAATCACCCGTTAGTATAAATAAAAGTGCTTCTTTTTTACAAACATGACAAGATATTCTGAATATGGATAAATCAAATATGTGTTCAAAATTTAAGATTAAATATTGTTTATTATATGTTAATCGCTAATCCCTTGTGTTATTTTATATATGAATCACTATTTACTGTATCTAAAACAAAATATACAGTTTAGAGAAATGTGTAAATAACATATATATGTAAATAACATAAATAAGTTGTATGTGGTGCAGTGAAAGCAACTCCAGCAGTGGCAAGTAGCCTTCCTCACCAATATCAGCAAGCCAAAACCATAAATCCATTAGTAAGAAAAGCTAGTAGACTCAAAAGCAGCCGTTCAAACAATATCATTGCACTGTGATACCTCAAAAGAAGTAATACAGGAGAAATATTATCTAAACTCAAGAAACATATTCACTACAAATGGATTCTATCCCATGAAGGCGTTCCAGTAATGAAGAAAATTAGACCAGCAAGCAAAGCCTAGCTATAAAAATAATGTATTATTTCACTTTGATTTCTTCAGTTATTTTATTAGTCTATTCTGGAAGAGCCAGAAGGCTGATTATGTTAACAACTCGTGATTAATTCAAGGATAAAGTATTTAGATAGTTACAAAACTATACAATTGTATCCAATCACAAGCAACATCACTACTGAAACTGGACGCTGTAATGGGGGATTCCTACATTCCACTCCCGCCACTTATACTGTTTAATTCAAATCCATGCGTTTTCTTGCACTTTCCTTTATCATATATGCATATTATGATAATCATATATCATTATTGTGAATGATGAAACGATTTTTATGCGTTCTTAAGTTTTCAACATTAAAAATTGGAATATGAAACAGAAATGAAAAATCAATAAGTTTACAGTTTTCAGAATGTCTTCTGTCCATTTCAGTACTTGACAGGATTAGTAACTTGGTGTATATTTAGTGAGGTCTAGCTAATCTGTTTATGAAATACAGTAATTACATGGTGTTAGCTTTTGTTAAACTAACAATTGTATAACTTGTTTGTGTGTTTTATTTTTTTAAATCTTTTTTTCCTTGATAACAAAATGTACATATTAGAAATAGAACTTATACAGTAGTGGTATTAATATTAAACTTAAACTGAATTCAATAATAAATGCATGTTAAGAATATTATGTTTCTTGTTAAATTAATTGTAATATTTTTATATAATACTGTGTTTCCAATTTTAGTAACTATTACAGTAGTCATTGACACAATTTTGTCGATTCAGTTATAATTTTAACCTCTGAATTGACTACTATTTATTTCAATATGTTATAAAGTAATTGCCGTTTAATCGCCAAGGCATGAGTTGTACAGTTACATTGACAGGAAGTACAAACTTTCACACCAATCCATAGAGACTTTCAAAATTAACAAGTTTTGGACGAATATGCCTGGCCTATCAGGTATGCATCTCATAATTGCATTAAGTTTCCCATTGAGCATGCCTTTGGTTCACACGGCCTTGGTAGTGGGCATATGTAAGAAAATGAATGCACACTTTCAGAAGCCGATTGTTGAGTGAAGATGTAAAAGTTATAAGTGAAGATGAACTTGTTGAGAAAACTAAGAGAATTTACTGCTTAGCAGTTATTGTAGAGCGACTCTTTAGGAATATTTACATTATCTACAAAATACATTTGGCATGTGGCAAAGTTTGTTTTGCTATTTGTGAAATAAACTGAAAATTTATTTCACATATAAACAATTTTAGTTACCAAAAAAAAAAAAAAAAATGGATTTTATTAAGTACAATATCTGTAAAGTACAATTTTATTATGTTATTAGGTTAGTTAATTTGTACTTAGATCAATAAATATTTAGCTAACTGAGTTATTGTTAATTTTTTATAGTCTAACCTATAGTTCTAATGTGTTATTGTTTTACAATTAATGTAAATAATTTGTAAACATTAAATAAAAAGAGAATTCAAGTAATTCTTTTGACTGCTGAGTGTAAAACACAATACACATCGGTTGATCGAGTGATTTACACTAAACGTAGCCAATATAAGTAACATAAGTAAACTAAAAATGTGTACAGCGTTCTCTAAAAGTTTAAATTTATATCGATAATTATAAAGGTGTTGTGTACAACACTTAAAATGACCAAAATAACATAAAATAAATAGTGATAAATGAAATGAATAAATTTGTACTTAACGTTCAAACTTATCTAATAATATTATACATTAGCTGTAAGTTTTGATTTCTAGATAGTAATTTATATTCTTTTAAATGTATTCAGATTTCTTTAATATGTTAAACAATATTTTGTTAACTAATTATAGAACTTTATCATACCAATTTTTTTTTTTAATATAAGTATATGCTATTTATTAACTGTTATATAATTGTTTTGCATTTATTTTTTGGTGATAATTTATTTAACTTTCTAACAATAAATTTTTATACATTTAAGAGCTCTTAATTTGTTTAATGTAATCTTTAAGTATAACTGTGCAATAGAATTCTTACAAGGTGGTGTAGAATGGCAAAATTTAAATTGTTTTATTTATTTTTATCTTAATGTGTAAAAATTGTCCTATTAGTTAAAATAGATTCTATGTAAACATTTCCAGTGTGTGTTTTGTGAGTCTACAAAATGCTGTACCTCATGAATGTTTTAGTCTTATCAAAAAATGAATTTAACTTTTACTTATTATCTTATGAAAGTAATAAACACTTTTTTCCTCAACTCAAAAATTCATTTTTCCTGTCTGTATTTGAGGCTGTGTTTTTTTTACCATCAAATTCACTAAAATGTTATATTTTCTGAAACAATTACTCTATTAAAATACTTACAACTAAACCCAGACTGCATCCCTGTGGTTAATAACTTGCAACTGCTGCATTGTAGGTTACTACACTGAAGCCTATATAATTTTACAATCACCCTTTTTGTGCTTTGTCCACAAGGCCTACCTGATTTATCATGACATTTCTTTATTTTCTTAACCTTTATTCCTTAATTTTTATACTGAAAAAATCTTTATTCTTTATATGAAGTATTTTAAAACTTTTTTAAGTATAGTGGTGTGGTATTATTGGTTGTCAGAAAATTGAATCAGTTGTTTTATGCCAACGCCACCTACTGTTAGTTGCGAGTTAGCTATAACTCATACTAACTCTGTAGGCAAGTCACTAGACTGTTTTCATGTTATATTGATCGCCTAAACTTGCTTAAAATAAAAATGTTAGGTAATTATTAACTGTTTAACAGTTAGGAGCAACTTTTTTATATTGAAATATGTTGTTAATTTTTGATTGCTAACAAAAGATTGACGTGTTTAAAAGTCCATTGAACATGTTAATAAAACAGAACATTGGACATTGTGTGATATGGTTCCTCAGTACGGCAACCACAAACGTCACGGACGAATTTATCACTCATTTCTGTTTGGTAACAACAGATTAACATGTTTACAAAGTTAGAAAAATGAGAAATGGTGATGAACTTACTTTCTGTTGCTGTGGGTGCTGGGAATTAGTCATGTGACACAGATATAGACCAATCGAGTCTGAGTTCAATTTTGTATTATAATAAAACTGCCAGTATAATCAAAGATAGATTATCAAGTCATGACAATTAAAATAAAACGATGCAGAAATATTACACAAATCGTCTTCAATTATTTTCCGGAAAAGTCTGATTTAAAAGCTATCAGAAAATTTAATGCCTAATTTTAAAAAATTCACAAAATTGATCAATATGATTTTTTATATTTTTGTCATATGTAAAGATTTATAACTGACATCAGTGTTCTAAAAATTGTTATACATTTTTCTTTTAAATGTCTTTTAGTAGGAAAGAAAAACATACCTATGCATAAAATTGCACCACCTTGCATATTTCACTTGCTCAATAATTTTCTTTAAGTCAACTCATTAAAATAAGCGTTTTCTTCTTGTTGATGTTTCGTGTGTTACTTAGATATTTAATAGTTGGAACTTACTTTATTAGATTCTATAATTAGTTATATTTAAATAAAATATTTATATATGGATAATGTTGTTAGTGAACATAGTTCTGTTACTCCTCATGTTCTGTTACTTGTAACTATTTGTTATATAATTGTAGTTCCCTCGATATCCATAATTTCACTGTGATACTCATTTAGTACCCTTATACAGTTACATGCAAATTACATCATGTGTGTTTAGACAAATTCTTGCAATAATTGTAAAGTGCCAAAGCCATGAGATAGTTGTTATCATGTAGTTTCCTCATGTCTTTACAGTCATGCTACATTTGTAAAGAACTTTCATTGTACACAGAAATGCCAATATCACAACTCATTGTAACGTCAATTTAGTATTGATAGTTAAATGTTAGATTGTTTATGTATAATATTGTGAGAGTTAAAATTAATGTATGTGTGTTGTGTTAGTTTAACACATTTTAAGAATTGAGTATTGTTTGTGAGTAGAGCGTAGGACGTTTTTGTCATTTTTAATCTAATCTTGATTTTATACAAAGAGGTAAAACTCTTTAATATTAATGTCAAATACTTAGCAATTCCATGAAAAGATATTTAACTATATTCATTTTAACAAACATACTTTAACAGATTAACCTTTTGCACAACAGACTCAAATGTTTTGCTCACAACTTATGCTGAGTGCATTATTATACAATACAACTGAACTGATAGCATTATTATCAACAGTGTTCTATATGTGCAAAGTGTTAAGTTGTCTGTTTTGCAGGAAGTTCTACAGTTATACCAATAGGTGAAATACATTATAATTGTGTGTGTGTGTGTGTGTGTGTGTGTGTGTGTGTGTCATGTGCACAGCATACAGACACACACGCGCGCGCACACACACACACACACACATATATATATATATATATATATATATATATATATATATATATATATATATATATATATATATATAGGTGAACTATTATTATTTCTTTAAATACAATACAATTTTTGTCTGAAAATGGAATTTTTATTGAAATGTAATATCAAACATCTAAGAACATTTTTTTCCACATACCTGGATCATTTTTTTCTCATGAAATGTAATTTGTAAAAACATTTGAGTTTTGTTTTGTTTACAAAATTTTTCAAAGTGACATAAAGTAACAGAAAATTAACAGCTTGTCCATTCCAAATTGGCGCTTCCACTCTTCCCTCATCCTCCTTGTATAGTCATCTTGGTGTGAACTGTATTACAAAATCAGTGCATAAAAATAATTCATTTATTAATAAAATTGTAAATGGGCATTGGTTTTTCACGTTTTGTTAAAGATACACACAATCAATCAAGATTGATGTGCGATGTCTTTGCGAGTCATTGATTTCATTACTGATATATTGTGAGGGGAAAGATCCCCAGGATGAGGTATGGACAAAATATACATGTTTTTATTTTAGGCTAATTTTACAGTTTGAACGTTTAATCTTTTCTTCATTCTTTGTTAACTTATTAAAGATCTTGTAACATAGTATAGACAGTTATATATTGTAATGTGTACGCTGCTGCATTGTGTATGTTTGCGGTTGTGTCTGTGAATAGTATCAATGTTTGTCACTCAAGAGATGTGTCATAATACTTTTTGCTGTTAATAAATCTGTTCGCTTTCAGTATTTGTGTCATTGCAATGGCAAAGTAATGAATGTTATTTTGTATTTTATACTTTCAAACTTTGTTGTATTATATAGTTTATCTTCATTTCTAGTGCTTAGGAATATAGTAAACATTTGTATTCGTTAAACAAAACAAAAAAGGTGGAGGTGGTTTCGAATTAAAATTAATATGCTAATTTCGACATTATTAGGCAAGTAAGTTAGGAAAATTTTTCAATTCCACCAAAATATTTGTAATAAAAAATCAAACTACAGTACTTAACATTTATAAGTTAGAGTTAGTGTGCTGTATGTAAATTTCAAGTAAGTTGCTGTTACAATAAGGCTTAGCCAAACACACCATTGGTGCCGTAGCTTCGTAAATAACCTGTCTGAATGTTCCGTGGAATGTAAGGCAACCTAAAAGGAAACAATAAAAAACGAACATATAACTAATTCAAGTAAACTCAGCTAAGTATATTAACCATCACTTTATACCAAATAGCCTATATTTTAAGCCATAAACATGTCTGTATGGCACTAAAGATCTTGCCACCAGTGCCTAAAACAGGACAGGCGTGCATTCATAAAGTAAGAAGGTAAATTATTTCTGATTTCTTTCTTATTTTCAGTTTTTTTATATTTCAGTTTAAAAAGTTTCTGTTACCAAAGGTTTTACAGTAGTTTATTTCCATATTATAGTTTTATTCCCAGTAGTTTTTGGTTCATTTCTAACAACAATTTAATTTCTTTAAGTAATTTCTTAACAATTTAATTTCAATCTTTATTTACAACAAAGATTGAAACCACTTCTGTCGTAAGTTCTAAGACGTTGTTGTTTTATGATATTAATGTCCTGAATAACTTCATGTTTTTCTTATTATTTTTAGTTCCGATGTTACATCAGTACAATTTTCATATTCATATTTTTATAGGCTATTTCATGAAGTTTTCCTTAATGTCACTACTTTTTAAAATATGTAATGTAGGCTAGTTTTTTTCAGCTAAAACCATCACAACCAACAGTGAAATTAGTTTATTAAGTAATTATACTAAAAAGTGCAAAAATGCATGATAGCAATTAAATTTTATGTATTTTGCCTAAATTGGTTTTTGAGGTCACCTAATTACTTAAATTGATTGTGAAATAATAAAACCATTATTTATAAAACATATGTTTTATTTTTAAAACTGTAAACTTTAATATTTGATTGTCTCTTATAGAGAAGATTAAGGTCTGAAGGTAATAAGCATAAAAAATAATCTTTTTTTGAATTTTTAGACAGAAATCAAATTGATGGTTGAAACTTAATCAAAATCTAATAAATAGTTTGATAAATAAACATTTTCAGTTTAAAATTCAATTTACACATTTTAACTATTTTCATTTACTAATATTGGTTACAACTGAAAAATGTTTTGTTTTGTGTGTTACTAGATGGTTTTGTGGGTATATTTGATCAAAATGGTTAAAAGCAATTTTGAAAACAGTTTTTGACCATAAAAGGGGCTTCAAAAATTTTAAAAATCTCAAGGCAAACAAAACATTCATGTCAAATTTTATGAAAATCTGTAGATGGATTTAATCTTGAGTGATTTGCATAGAAACGTAGTCTATCCAAACATGTTTGTGCATACAAACATCCAAGTAAAACCACTTTTCTGGGAAACATAAGACCCATCTTTCATAATCACCAAACATTATTTACGCTTCGTGTAGCAAGGAAATATAAAAAGTATTTTTAAACTCAGTGGATAACAAATATGTTTAATCAACTTGGAGTACTTTTCCTCCATTCAACAAACTTACATTACGTTAAAAAGTCTTCATCTGTAGCTTCACTGTGCTAAAACTGTGCTCCAGTTTTAAAAACCCAAAAGTTGTAATCAAACTGAATATAATCATACGATACTTTGACCAATTACTTAAAATTTACAATTTCATTACTATTATTATTAATAACACCATAAAAATATTTTGAGACATATTTTATACAAATCTATAAACAAAAATAGATAATCTGTTCAGATGTAACATTGTTCATTACTTACCAAAATTAAATTATAAATTAATCATTGAAATAAAATATTCTCATATTGTCAGCCACATGTCATATAAGTACTCTACCTTGACCTTATATATTTATCTTAGTAAAAATATAACGATTGTAGATGAGATATTAAATATGTCAATTTAATTTTATATCTATAACAATAAAATGTAATTAATAAAGTATAAATTAGTTACAGTGATTTTTGTATTACAAAATGAGTCAATTTGAGAAATCGACCAAATACTTCTAAACTAGTAACATGTTAAGAAATGTCCCAGTGTAACTTAGTTATGAGTAACTTATACTTAATTTGTGTACGGTTTATCAGGTATAATGACATTGCTTTTAAAATGTAGAAAACAACATGAGTTGTTGCAAATACAATGGGCATACTCAAATATCAGGTTGAAGTTGATTTTATGTTAAATAAATGTATTTTTAACATATTGTAAGCTGATTTGATTTGTACATAAGTTCACCTTTCTTTTTGTTATAAAGTTAAATTTGTATACAGTCGTCATTCGATAGTTGGTACCTCTGTAATTCATAAAACACTTTAATTAATGAAAGTTGGACCTTTGAAAAACTCTTGATAAGTCATATGAAAACTGTGTTTTGGTTCCTTCCTTATTTCACACTGAGGAAGCTCGATGTCCATCACTCATACTCTCCACCTTCACTGAGCCTTCGCCTCTATACTACTTGGTACTAACTTGGGTAGATTTTTTGTTTATACAGTATAAGCACGATTTTTTTTACTTTTTGGGTCATAAATCTGTATTATAATCAACAATGGTATAACCTACTCATTTCAAACACATTTACTTCCTGATAAAGTGTGGTTTATCTGTTATTATGAAATGGAAAAACAGTGTCTTAAGCATTGTCAGATGTCAGCGCCACAGAGCTGGTGCACAAGTAAACTCTTCTGTTCAATAGAAACAACATTGTACTGGGACCCACCACAGACTAAACTGAGTGAGAGGTGATAAACAATAATAGAGGCCTATTTATTGAACAGTGTTAGTAAGTTCTTATAGAAACTGTTCAAGTGCATTATAGCATAAGTAGAGCTGTTGTTACTTGTTAATTGTGATAATGAGTGCATGAAATTATCATGGGCAAAAAAAGTATGTATCAATTGTATTATGCATTGTTGTTAAACAAGTACACACTCAATTATGTTTTGAGCTGTATATTTCACCATGCTCAATAATTTAGATTTTTCTCCCATGAGCTTAAAGTGTGAAATATTGAGTGGTGATAGTAATACAATTTAGCTACTTGTTATCAATGGCAGATCCATGATGGCAAGAAGAAAAACATTTAGGTGAATGATACTTTGCAACAAATCAACAATGAACGGCTCAAGCAATGCAAGTTGTACAAATAATTTAGCCTTAAGTTATGTATACACAGTGACAATGTGGAACAGAGTGCAGGGACATTTACACCTCATTTGGTCAATTAATGTGAGGGAAGTTTTGTTCAACTTGAACACTGTACAACTGTACTTGTATATATGTAGCATTTATGCCTTTTAGATAAAAGGATTTTTGTGTGTCAAGTTGAAAAAAAAATAGTATAAAAATGCAAATGGTGGTATATATTACTAAATTTAAATAAAGATAGAGTAAATATTTTTTTTTTAAACAGAAACTTGAGTTTTTCATTGAAATGATGTAAAACCCACCACTTTGCACTTATTACATGTTTCCTTGGAGAGTGTTTAATCACCCCTCCCCCCTGCTTCTGAATTTTGCAACTTATAGTTGTAGAATTACAAAAACAAAATATCTATGTTGAAATACATCCCTAACAATATCAGTATCATACCCGGTTCTACAGCATTTGATTGACAATTTTTAATGAAAATAAGCAACCAATAAGTGCTGTAAAATTTCTGTATATTGAAAATTAATCTGTTTTTATTGCTGTTGAGTTCACACCAGATGAAAACACTTTTTCTTAAAATCAAATTTTGATTTTTTGAATCGCCCAAAGTATTCTCAACATCTCATAGTTAATGTTTACGAGTTTAACGATAAAATTGTTAAGTGTGCACAAAATAATTGTATATCTTATGATAAAATTAGTTTTTGTAACAATAATTTTTAGTAAGATGTTCATTGTTAGGTAATGTACAAAAGTCAGGGTTTTTTAATATCAAAAGCTAGGAACCATAATATTTTTGATGAATTTTGGTAGTTACTAGGGATTAAAATTTTATGTAAATTAAATTAGTTTGAATGAAACAATTGGTCCAAATATACAGAATAGTCTTTGGAAGATATAAATTGTATCTAAAACTTTGCCAGTAGATGGTCTGTATTAACAATAGTCTAGATTTTTACTTGGTAAATAATAAAGTTAATCCAATGTATAATTAAACTGAATTTTAAAAACAGTTTTATGTCAGCTTATAAAAAACTAACTTTTAAAAAAATAGGACGTTAACATATCATGATAAATATGTCTGTGATTTAATTACAATAAACTGATGGCCAGATTATATTATTCATCATACTGAACTTGTTTTATCTGTGATCTTTTTCATGGCACATCTCTGTCTAATATTTATATTATTAATGTTGTGTATTGTCTTTCATTCTTTGTCAGTATAATAAATGAATCTATCAAAAATATTGTTGTTAATGTTTATAATTTATTTACCTTAAATCCATCTAGAACATGTTGGAAGATGTATACACATAGACCTTTTAATAGAGATGATTTATTTCAAGCTCATCTTTACATGGCGGAGGACTTGCATTTAAAGAGTGAAAATCGATGGTTTTGTTTCAATTATAACTAAAAATATTTTGACTACAACTTTAATGTTGTCTTGGTTATAATTTATGGTACCAATAAACTGACTAGCTCATTCAATTTCAATAGGGCCTCTACAGTTTGCTGTCATTTCTACAGTATTGTCTTACTTTCAAAGTCTATAACTACAAGTAAATTTTGATGTACTGATCCTCTAAGAGTTATATTCTTTACCCTTCCTCCTTCATTACTGCCAAGTATTTTTGTTGTATGTACTTGATATATCACAAGATATTTTTGTTAGTATGTAATATTTACAAATTATAATTTTTAATGTTTTATGGTAATGATAAAATATGCATATGTACTAATAGCAAAATTTATTTAACAAGATTGTTTATGGAATACCATACCATTCACTTACCATACATGGTACATATACATATACACCATGTAACACTTCTGGTGTATGGTTTGTATTTATACATATACATATACCATATTTATAAATTTGGGAAATGTGCTTAATCTTCTGCTTGCCAGCAAGGATTAAGCCTATCAGCTTGTTTCGTGTTGTTTAACTCATTCTGTTCACGGTCTTCCCTGCCATAATTCTGTTACAATATGATATTTGCAGTTTTGTGTTGGTGATCTACCCTCAAGTTTAGTATAAGCCTATAAACAAAATAGTATTTTACAGATATTTCATATTTGATGTTTGTTGGGATGTTAAGAGAACACATGGAAAACAATTTTTAATATTTTACCTAAAGAGCAAAAATTTATTAAATAATTAATTAATAATTAATACACTTTCAGCTTCGAAAAAAGAATTAGGCTGACTGCAAAAGAGTACCATTTAATTTTTTCCTTCTTTTTTTGCCATTTGTTTCTGTCTTTAAAAATCACACATTTGTAATAATATGTAAATTACAAATTTAATACTGTCAAGTTTACAAACATAAATTTCAGAAAAACATTTTTTAGGCTATTTGAATCGCCCAAAGCTATTCTCAACATCTCATATTTAATGTTCACGAGTTTAACGATAAAATTTGATTAATTTTAATTTAGTTATAATACAGAATTAATTTTAAGTGGTAAACAATTGTACTATTTTGTACTTCAATCTACGAAATAGTTTTCTGTGAATACTGAAAGATAGCACCACATTGATACTGAGTACCAAACAGTGTGGAGTGTGCTTCTTTATTGACAATAATTTTTAATATTTGTTAAAATCTTTTTTATGGAAAGATACATTATTGTATATATTCCCTCCCTGTATATATATATTTATTTATATATTTATATATAATTTTCATTTAAGAAGTTAAGTATTTTTATTTTGTTTATAACAGTTTTGTCTCAATTCTTAATATTCACTAGTAGTTGCACATTATTTATGTACTGAAGATAACATTCTGATTCTAAAAAAGGCCTTATCCTTTAAAACCAAAAGATTTCATAAAATTCTTTTAGAGTTTTTTTAGTGGACCATTACAAAGATGTGTATTATATATATATATATATATATATATATATATATATATATATATATATATATATATATATATATATATATATATATATATATTTATTTATTTATTATAAGATTAACTGATATATTCGGTGGAAAATCCCAGAGAATGAAATCCCAAAGAGACCAGGGGTAAAATGGATGGATGAGTGGAGGAAGATCCATGGGGACAGGATGAGGGAGGTGTGGAGGATTAGAAGGAACAAGACCACCTCAGTTCAGAGTTCTTTGCGTGATCCAACAGGGTCTATAAGGAAATAATATATATTTATATTTATTTTTTACATTTTTTTTACACACCTTCTCTGTTTAATGTAAATTCCACCATAGTAAGATCAGATCAGATCATATTGCAATGTTCCATAAAGTTTTAACTTATTTATTTCATTATTGCTGTGTAAGAGTTTTGCTATTTTAGTCATGGTTGACTGCGGAAACTCTTGTCCACAATAATATTTATTTAGCAAGACTACACAAGCAGTAAAATTGCAATGAGTCTACAAACTCAGACTGTAATGTGCTGCGATCGGGTGACATTTTTTGTAACTACAATATTTCAACTAAGCAGAAATAAATAAATAATTTACTCAGTTCTACTTCTGGTGGTATATTTGATAAATATGAGGTATTTCTGTGGTCACCGGGTAACACCCAGACCCGAAACCTGTAAATAAGCTACATTAAATTAGCTCTACGTTATAGTTTACATATTACATATAGCGAACGAACATATGTCTCAATAATAAACAAAATTCTCCTGAAGGCCTACCCCTTCCCCTCTCTCTCTCTAGCTCGCTCTTTCTTTCTTTATATATATATATATATATATATATATTCTGTATATCGATGTATTTTTGTTGCTTAGCTTAACGTCTATAGGTTTACTTTATGCCAGTTGGACTAATGAGAGGAGAGGTATGCGTTAATGGTAAGGTAATATAGCAACGGAAGTCTCGGACCGACAACCTCGAGACACACACACACACACACACACACACACACACACACAAATTAAAAATTTTAAACTAAAATAAATCAATAACAGTAAATTTTAGTGACAAATGCAAAGATACCCTTTTTTACGTTTTTTTAAACTTTCTATCGATTCGTGTGGCCTAAAATTGTGGACAAGTAGGCTACACCAGGGAAGCCGTGCAGATCAGTTCATCAGTGTACCTGTAAGGCTGTGTTGTTAAACTTTAAAAAGGCTAAATGAAATCATTTGGAGCCAATATAGTGATCCACAGAAAACAAAATCATCTGCTGTAGCCTAACCTCTAAATGTAAAGCGTTAGGTTCTAAGTAAACAATCAATACTGTTGCCAAGACAACAGTGACCCGAGCGATCAGCTGGTCTTGGCGGTAGTGCTCATTAAATTCTTTGAAATGACAAAATTGTTAGAAAATTGTTGAAATTTTCGCTTAATATTTATTATAAAATTATGGCCTTGAATGCATCCAGCCTATTACAATTTTTTAAAACAATCATATTACGAAAAACTTGAGATTAACTTAATTTGATTCAAACATGGCGCAAAATTCGATTTTTTGTAATACCTTTGACAAGTTTATTACCTAGAAAAATCGGTTTGACAGTTTTAAAATTATGACTCTCCCAAAACTTTAAAATGTCTTCTTTTATCTCACATTTCATTGGAAATCTGTTTTGGCATTTATAATTAGTGCCAAACGTCAATGAAACTTTAAAATGACATTTTGTGCAGCTCATTAAATCATATTTAAAAAATATAAGGTAAAAGATATATTTATATGAACATTAATGTGATCTTGTTTTGAACATACAAAAAATATTAATGATATATATATATATATATATATATATATATATATATATCACAAAATCAATATATATCTTGCTGGTTAACTTTCGTGTAGAACTTATCTAAACGGTGTTGCTTTATTTAAACAAAGAACCATACCAAAGCTGAATTCCTTTTCAGGCATTTAAGGCACAGACAAGTTGGATACCGTACATCTTAAATTTATCGCTCCCATGCCTATATTGTAAGCCTTTTCCCATTAAACATTAATATCAAGAATAAGCACACGAGTGGTAGGAAGATTAACACAGCACACGTTGAAAGTGTATTAAATTGTTTGCGGTACACAAGAAGGTTACTCGTGTTACCGCTAGAGCGCAGGGCGAGCGACTCACTCCGCGCACGTCGATACGGGTATGGGCGTACATGTTGGAGACGGAGATTCAGTTCAGTCAATGTCGGTGTAGTGACAGTGTGTGGTGTGGGCTACAACCAGCTGAATAAAACAATGCATAATGCACGCTTTGCAGGCCTAACAGACAGACAGAAGTGGCCGTGAAGTTTACCGGAGACGACCGGATGTCACCGAACGATAGATTTGTAAGTTCTCGAAGAGGTCTTAGCAGTAGTTGTTGATGTTGTTTAGGCCTCTATACTGTTGCTGTACCACATCACAGAATAGGCTGTATGTTTTGCTCGATAACATTGGAACATCTATTTAATGGCACTGATCGATTTGCCAGGCATGCGAAGGCCCGTATGTTTACTCGACCAGTTAAATAATTTATTTGCTCCCTAACTTCCCCTTTGTTTTAATCCATTTGGCCTCTTTGTTGCTGCGTATATTATGTGTATGTGGCACAACCGCATAGAATGTGCTCATTACACACAACAAGGTTTCGTAACGTAGGCTAAACACAAGAGTTTGTTTTGTTTAGCGCTGCTTTAACTTAACGCTAACGAAATGAACGATTTGTTATACGTTACACTGGATGTCGTTTCACAGTGTTTGTAGGCCTACTTGGGATATAAATACAGTTATTTGAAAAGTAACCGGATGTAATTCGGCCTGGGTAATGGTTGCAATTGCGAAAAGGTTCCAACTTGAGAAATAAATAATCGCAGCACGCAGCTGTCTCGCTGGCGTGATAAAAGCCGGTTTAAAATTCTGTTACCGTATACAGATTTCAGACTCCCTATTTCACCGTCATGATCAGCAATTAAACTTGCGTAAATTTACATTTTAAACTGTCAAATTACATTGAAAATACGAACATTGAACCTGGCCCGTAAGCCATGACCACCGCTTTAATACTAAAGTGAAAAGTGGTACGTATTGTTTATTGATAAAAGGCAGTGATAAAATTCTAAAAGGCCAGATTTCTTAAAATCGTTTCGACGGATTTTATTTACATTTTAATCGTACATCTCATGTCAGTGTAGGCCCCTACGTAACAAAGCCGCAAAAAGATTTGCGAAAACATTGGCCGTACGACCTCAAACTCCATAGAGCAATAACTTAATTTTTGAAAATCTGCCATAATTCAAATTTTGGTAATTGTAGCCAGTTAAATAAGTTTGAAGTAAAAGAAATTCATGATTCCAAAGTAAAACACCACTAAGCTAACCATGATGTCGGTTACGTTTTAGCATATTTTTGTTTCTAACGAATTATCTACTCTTGTACAGTATACAGAGAACACTGATACGGACAAAATAAATATCAAACTACTCAAATAACCTGTTACTTCCGTTTGATATTCCGGTAGCCATACTAATATCAGATACATTTTACACGACGAGGCTTTACATTTTCTGACGAGGTGCTTACGTTTGTACACTTGCATTTTGCAACCGTACCGGCTTCACATGGCAATGCATGGGACCCGTCTGTCACGCTCAAACTCAAAATATCAAATAGCTTACCCTGGCGGAGGCAACTAAAAAGGGCAGCTGATGGGCTTAGCGATCCCACCGTACCTCTAGCTCATACTGCTCTCACTCATCTACTCACACACACTCTCTCTCTCTCTCTCTCTCTCTCTCTCTCTCTCTCTCACACACACACACACACACACACACACACACACACACACACACACACACACACACAATACTCTACATAACCTGGCTAATTCAAAGTATAAAGCGACCCGTGCTGACGGAGTGAATTGTCATTCACTGTCTGTTTAATACACCAGTCTAATGGTATATTAAACGGAGATTTGGAGACCTCCCAGTATACCTTAGCCTTACCATTCATGCAGGACTCTGTGTGGGCGGAACTCGTTTCCTTAGCTACTTGTAGGTGTTCCCATATACGGTATCTTACCGCTCAACAAAAAGCAAAACCTTCGTTATAAGAGTTATGAGGAAGAAAAAATGGAAAGAGAATCAACAGAGCAAGTATCTGCAAGCGACTCAATAAGGAGGAACTAGGAAGTCACCAATTAGAAGTGGAGGAGTTATCTGCCCCGCAATGCAATAGTAAGCCTACAAAGTCATTCTCTCGTCCGTTCAAGACTAGGCCCAATAGCCTTTACGTATTGTCTCTTAGAAAGAAAATACAAGTCGGAAAAATTAAAGTAAAACTGAAGATTGCCAGCGTTGATTGTTGTTGTACTTGGACAGGCAAAGTGTTGTCTGTTTAATCAGCAAACAATCGCACTTGAAATTCCATTGTAAATGCAAAATTTAAATTAAAGCGAAACAATAAATACATTTTTAGATTAATCTGAAAATTTTAAACAGACTTTTGTTCAGATTTTAAAGCTTTTTATAATTGTGTTATAAGATTAAAAAAATGAGATGTACATTATTACGTTAGTGGTACTCTTTGGAAATACGCTTCCGTCACGTGATCAAAACATCTGTGTCGAGTGATTATTTTCATATTTAAAAAAAATGAATTTAAAAGTTTCAACTAAATCAAACCATAATTGCGAACTCTTGTTCGTACGCGCGTGCGCGCATACACACACACACACACTATATATATATATATATATATATATATATATATATATATATATATATATATATATATATATATGTGTGTGTGTGTGTGTGTGTATGTGTATGTGTATGTATATATAGCACTCCCCACAAAAGGTACCATGGAAGACATTTTGAAGGAAGAAACAAAATATTGAGGGAGATCCTTGGCCCAAGATTAACAGAAGACGGATACAGGTGCACTCCCGGAAGACCACAGAGAAGATATCAAACCTGGCAGCAGATATCAGAAGAAGGAGGCTTCAATTCTATAGACACATCAGTAGACTCCCAACAGCGAGACCAAGTCAACAACGTCGTGGATCACACAAGTCAGAATAGACCTACATGGCGCAGAAATAGACTCAACAGACATTGAAGACAGGAACGTATACAGGAGAAAGATGCTCAGATGGAAAATTCCAGAGAATGAAATCCCAGAGAAGAGAGCAGGGGTAAAATGGACGGAGGAGCGGAGGAGGATCCATGGGGATAGGATGAGGGAGGTGTGGAGGATTAGAAGAAACAAGACATGAGTCGGAGTGCTTTGCGTGATCCAACAGGGTCTATACGCAAATAATAATAATATATATATATATATATATATATATATATATATATATATATATATATATATATATATATAATCAAACGTGTTCTAGACCCCTAATATTGGTCTTACTATGATTACTTCTCCAGTGAAAATTCACTGTACTCGTAGTCCTAAATATTATTTTAAATATCAGAACGCAAAATTGAATCTAATGAAACAGGCTTCGGCTTCCTGTAAGGCAAAAAAAAGGAAAATACTTTTATTAAATTCAAAGTCAAACATAACAAGTAAGCAAATGCACGAGTTATGTAGTTAAACTTCACAAGTATGTATTTCAGTTACACAACAGTCTGTGAGTTCTTATATTAGCATTAAAATCTGAAAATAAGAGAAATATTTATTTAGAATGATTCAACTTAAGTATTGCATTACTTATAACGTGTTCTCAAAAAATGTGTGTAGTGAAAACTATAACAAAATTGGAGATCTAATAGATACAGATTATTTTTATTTAATTAAAAAAAATCTTTTATCACGTGTGTGTGTGTGTGTGTGTGTGTGTGTGTGTGTGTGTGTGTGTGTGTGTGTGTGTGTGTGTATGTTAATGGTTTATTTTAAATAAATATACATTTGAAATCATGTTTATAAAAAAATTGTATGATATTTAATGTTAAACCCGTTAAATTAATCGTTTGAAATAATTATATAGTTGAATTTGAGAAAATTTGTGCAAAATTTTGAAATAATTATTATTTCTGTTGAAAATATGTAGAAGAACTGTTTTGTTTTATTTTGAAAAACTTATGCCTATTTACGACTTTAAAATATGCCACAACATGATATAGGTTAGTTTCTCTTATATTATCGATATAGGCGCGACCAACAATTTGTTGTTTTCAAAATTGCCACTAATTCGTAATTATTCGTAGCGCTGTAGTCAGTCTGTGCAAATATTTGTTACCTTTTGTTTGTGTCTTAGTACTAACAATGTCCGCTCAGTGCGCTTCAGCTTTTCAGTACATTTAACTTTGGTGAACTTGGCTGTTAAAAAAAACGTAATTTGTTTTATTGTTGTTCTCATTTGTGAGCTTGTACTCTTGTATTAGGAAGTTTTTCATTTTTTTCAAAATGTGCGTGTGTCCCACTTTATCGTTTCATCATCTTTCGAAAAAGCTGTAAATAACAAGGTAGGCAAAATTAGTGGTTTTAAACATAACCTAAAAAATTGTAGTCTAGGCAATAAGTAAATTTTAAATTATTTAATTATTATACAAAACAATTTGATCTCTATAAAGCCTATTATCTGTGTTTGTCTTATCTTTTAACAAGAAAATAATGTTTACAAGTTATTTAAATATTAATATAAATGCAAAATGTTTAACCTATAGTCTAAAAGTAATGTAATCATGATATTCTATTACGATAATAATTAATTCTTCAAGGATATTTACAAGCTAATTTAAAATGGAGAATGGATTTAGAATTTTTTAAATATAAATACAAATTAGCTTAATCAAGTTTATTGCTACACAACTCGGTGTTCTGTTTTATAACGAGTCTATAATGTGATAATAAATCTAATTGTTATTAAGCCTAGGCTGTGTTTGTAACTCAGGACTAGTGTTGCAAGTAGATAATGAAGAAAAATTAAAAAGTTCTAAACAATAGCTATTTTTTGCGTAAAAAAATGACTAAACAGTAATCATGTTTAGGTCTACATCTTGTATGGCGTATTTAAGTCTTCGTACTTGTTCATATCTCGGAGTAGAGTCTAGAAATCGTATTCAACCACTCTTTATAATACTGGGCCCTATACCATCCATGTTTAAGAAACACGCCCGTGCTTTAGGCGTTAAGGTTAAGAGATTGTTTTTTTCCCGATTTTTCAGTAACCGTTACTGGCATTCATTATTTGTTAAATACAATGACTTGAGCCGTGAATCTACACGTATATTGTATAATTAAATTACGTGCAAAATCTGCCAAGATTTGTAGGTTTTTTAAATTCTTTACCAAACCAGAATTTTTAGGCCTAGATCAATAGTAACTAAATGCGTATTGGAATTCGTGTGGTTTCAAATTTTCAAAAAATTGCCTAGATAATTGTATTTTGCAACACAAACACACACACACACGCGATAAAAGATTACATATTTATGTATACATTACGAAGTACACTGTAACATTGGTCTTTACATGATTCACTAACAACGAGTAAAATCTCTTTCTGCGATGGCCGCTCTAATTCGTGTACTAAATTTGGTTTTCATATCGGAAAAACTGTCTCCACGTAACCGATTTCTATAAAAATGGTCAGAAATATACGTAATCTGTACAGGCAGACCCAAAATAAAGCTTTGATATTTGCATCCTATTTGTTACATTAGCACAATAATGACTGTACACATAGACCTATATGATCTTTCTTATTTTAAGATTATGCAAGTCTTACTTTTTTACGCAACTAGCGGAAAATCTGTTTTTTTTTTAGCAAGTTTCTATTGTAAAATGAGAACTCCCAATGCATACAAATGGCCCTATTGGGGCCTATTTTGGGGGGCTATTGTGGTAACACCCAGGCCCGGGACCTTGAAACAAGCGTCGATTTTAATCTCTAGGTCACTTTTTGAGGGCTCGTTAAGAGTTATATATTATATGTAATATTTTGTCTGAACTAATTATATATATATATATATATATATATATATATATATATATATAAATATATATATATATATATGTGTGTGTGTGTGTGTGTGTGTGTGTGTGTGTGTGTGTGTGTGTGTGTGTGTGTGTGTGTGTGTGTGTGTGTGTGTGTGTGTGTATGTGTGTGTGTGTGTGTGTGTGTGTGTGTGTGTGTGTGTGTGTGTGTGTGTGTGTGTGTGTGTGTGTGTGTGTGTGTGTGTGTGTGTGTGTGTGTTGGTCCGATTTGATTCTTGGCACAAACACCCATTTCGGTAATAACCTATACAATTTCATTAGCTAGAAAATTCCGTTCAACCCATTTATAATGGCAACCATTTCAAATCTTTAAATTCATAACATTTTAATTTCATTAAACGGAATTTTAAAAATCATTTGAAATTAAAATATTGAATTTGACGGGGGGGTTCATTTTCATATTTTAAGTGTAACGTAAAAACAAATTAGTTTTAGAAATTTGCTCGCATCACGTCAGCGTGACAGCTGCCTGCCGAGTTTATTATTTTCAGTGCTGGTGAGACTTATGAATACAGGAACAGGAAGCCTATAGGCCTACACGTTGAGTAACAAGTAACAGTGTGTTGTGAGGCTTCTTGCGTTCATAGGAGACTTTCTGTTTTGGCATCAACTGAACAACTTGTAATTCCAAGTCAGGCACGAATTGTTGTTATAACACGCCTCAGTCCAACGTTGTTAAACAGGTATACAGGAGTTGTTATATCTGTATATTAGCCTTGGCCTCAGTCCACCTCGAGGAAGGCAAGGAAGTAGCTGTGCAGTACGGGTGGTTAAAAATGGCTTCTTTCTAGAAACTGAGACCTTGGGGGTATTTCGTTGTTATACGGCGCTGTGACAACGTTCGAGGCAATCCTAAATTGCCATACACCTATTTAAAACAAAATGGCGGGCACTCGAACTTCCGTCTGATGTAATTGCCTGTTTTATTAAAAGGAATATTGTTTGTTTTTCACATTTTAAGAAAACATTTTTATACTTATCAATTGCAGTTGCTTATTGGCAGGTTTTATGCTACCTTAAACTGCTGTACTCTTATTGCAAACAAAGACACTCAGAATTAATTCTTGATTTCACGAGTTGCAGCAGCCAAATTCTGTCTGATTCAGTGTCTGTTTGTTGTGTTGTCCGCTGCGCAACGTCGTGACCGATTTTAATGGAAACGTTTATCTTTCTTAAATACAAAATGCATGTTAGCCCATGTATCGGGGAAGCTCAACTTTTCCGCCTGTTTGAAACAAAATGGACGCCAAGATTTATTAAAAATAAAAAAAAAGAATGTCTCCACTATTCTTTAGCAGCCAGCAAACAATGCTGGTGTATGAGTTCTTCGTGTGAAATGTTACTTGTCTGGTTTTTTTTACATTTTATCTGAACTCTAGAAATGGTGGTGGGTAAGTTATTTACTGTTTTAGCCAATTTGACTTATTTTACCGAAAATTTAATATATCCTAGTAATAACTTGTAAAAATTATAATTTGTTTATGAGTCACAACAGCGTGCGCGCGCGCGCGCGCGCACACACACACAATTACTGTAGCTTACATTGGAACAACATTTTTAAGTTTCAAATTAATCAACTGTAATTTTTATAATATAAAAAATCACCGAAGCGAAGCACGAGTACACAGTCTCTCGTGATGTTTGTATAGATATGAAGACTAAACAATCCGACTGATTGGAATGCTTCTAGGTTTAATTTCAAGCCGTTTTTTTTTGTTCAAACACACTTTAAAAGTTAATATTATTTTTAAAAAATCTAATTACCTCGCTATCAGAGATGTTCAAACTTGAAAATTAACTTACTCGATTCCAATAAAACTGAAAATTAGCAAATATTCTAAAAGCATCTTTTCCTTGTTTAAGATAGGCTATTGCTCCGAAAAAATGATACAAGTGATTGAAGTGGGATTTCAAAAATTGAATATTGCGTATGATATGACTTTAATTAAAAAGTTATTGCAAGGTAGTAAAACGCAGGAATAACATATGAAGAGGAAACATAACGGTTGTTTGCTTTATCGCCGACTGCAATGCGAATTAAAGAATCTCGTAAGTTTTACAGTTGGACCTATTTTGAAAAGAAAGAAACTTTGCTAGAGAGCTCATTCGTCGAAGCTAATACCTAATTTGTTTTCTAGAGGTGCATATTTCATAGTCCATTACCGGTATGTCTGTTGCTTGATGGAGACTGGGTAAGCAGTTGGTGTTCGTCTACTTCTAAGATCAAGAATCCAATATTGGTCAGTGTAACGCGTGTCCATTAGCCCATATCAGCTCAGTGCAGCAAATTTGTGTTTACCTCATTAACTTGATTAAACAAAAACAAATGCCATACTGCAATACATCAAATTATATAGGCCTAGACAATAGGCCCTAATGCAGTTATTTATTAATAACGCGATAATTGGACAATTATTACTTCGATTTGTTAATATCAAAAAAGGTTGATGTTACAAGTAAACCAAACGAGCTTGTGCATAACATAGCAAATCAGGCAGGCCACAAAGGATGCTGTAAGATTTTGCAAGCCTACCCATACACAGCTGCATTGTTGTAATTAACGCGATAATTAGACAATTATTACTTCGATTTGTTAATATCAAAAAGGTTGATTTTACAAGTAAACCAAACGAGCTTGTGCATAACATAGCAAATCAGGCAGGCCACAAAGGATGCTGTAAGATTTTGCAAGCCTACCCATACACAGCTGCATTGTTGTAATTAACGCGATAATTAGACAATTATTACTTCGATTTGTTAATATCAAAAAAGGTTGATTTTACAAGTAAACCAAACGAGCTTGTGCATAACATAGCAAATCAGGCAGGCCACAAAGGATGCTGTAAGATTTTGCAAGCCTACCCATACACAGCTGCATTGTTGTAATTAACGCGATAATTAGACAATTATTACTTCGATTTGTTAATATCAAAAAGGTTGATTTTACAAGTAAACCAAACGAGCTTGTGCATAACATAGCAAATCAGGCAGGCCACAAAGGATGCTGTAAGATTTTGCAAGCCTACCCATACACAGCTGCATTGTTGTAATTAACGCGATAATTAGACAATTATTACTTCGATTTGTTAATATCAAAAAAGGTTGATTTTACAAGTAAACCAAACGAGCTTGTGCATAACATAGCAAATCAGGCAGGCCACAAAGGATGCTGTAAGATTTTGCAAGCCTACCCATACACAGCTGCATTGTTGTAATTAACGCGATAATTAGACAATTATTACTTCGATTTGTTAATATCAAAAAAGGTTGATTTTACAAGTAAACCAAACGAGCTTGTGCATAACATAGCAAATCAGGCAGGCCACAAAGGATGCTGTAAGATTTTGCAAGCCTACCCATACACAGCTGCATTGTTGTAATTAACGCGATAATTAGACAATTATTACTTCGATTTGTTAATATCAAAAAGGTTGATTTTACAAGTAAACCAAACGAGCTTGTGCATAACATAGCAAATCAGGCAGGCCACAAAGGATGCTGTAAGATTTTGCAAGCCTACCCATACACAGCTGCATTGTTGTAATTAACGCGATAATTAGACAATTATTACTTCGATTTGTTAATATCAAAAAGGTTGATTTTACAAGTAAACCAAACGAGCTTGTGCATAACATAGCAAATCAGGCAGGCCACAAAGGATGCTGTAAGATTTTGCAAGCCTACCCATACACAGCTGCATTGTTGTAATTAACGCGATAATTAGACAATTATTACTTCGATTTGTTAATATCAAAAAAGGTTGATTTTACAAGTAAACCAAACGAGCTTGTGCATAACATAGCAAATCAGGCAGGCCACAAAGGATGCTGTAAGATTTTGCAAGCCTACCCATACACAGCTGCATTGTTGTAATTAACGCGATAATTAGACAATTATTACTTCGATTTGTTAATATCAAAAAGGTTGATTTTACAAGTAAACCAAACGAGCTTGTGCATAACATAGCAAATCAGGCAGGCCACAAAGGATGCTGTAAGATTTTGCAAGCCTACCCATACACAGCTGCATTGTTGTAATTAACGCGATAATTAGACAATTATTACTTCGATTTGTTAATATCAAAAAAGGTTGATTTTACAAGTAAACCAAACGAGCTTGTGCATAACATAGCAAATCAGGCAGGCCACAAAGGATGCTGTAAGATTTTGTAAGCCTACCCATACACAGCTGCATTGTAGTAATTAACGCGATAATTAGACAAATATTTCGTTTTGACGATTGAAATTATTACTAAAACCTGACCCAGTGTCTAATTTATTAGGTTGAATTTTTATTTAAATTCTGACCCAGGTTAGAATTTTATTGTGAGATGGAAAGTTTGTAATTTATTATTTCGCTGGTGTAATTTCATGACAATCAAAGCTGTAGTTTATCTTTCTGTTTCTCCGTTCTTGCGGACAAACATAATATTATTTTATAAATATAGTTAACGATTAAATTCTTTGGTAAATCTAATTTAAGTAAGGTTCTTTACAGTACTGATATAATGTGTATCATAAGTAAAGCAATAGGCCTATTTGTAAAGTAGAGTAAACAGGCAACGTATACAAAAATTATAATTATAAGTAGACTACGTTCTTTTCTCTAAGTAATACAAAACAAGAAGTTTAATTTCAAATTTTTTAAAAGTATAAAAGTGGTATGAACAATAAGTAGGTCTTATGGGTTTAAGCTTAGTTAAATATATAAAAAACGATTTTTTAAATTACCGGACACTGATAAAATAAGCGTGGTTGGAACTTTAGATGGGATAAACAGACACTGATAATATAGGTGTGGCTGGAAGTTTAGATGGGATAAATAGAAACTGATAACATAGGCGAGGTTGGAAGTTTAGATGGAATAAACAGACACTAGTAACATAGACAAGGTTGGAAGTTTAGAAGGAATAAATAGAAACTGATAACATAGGCGAGGTTGGAAGTTTAAATGGAATAAGCCGACACTGGTAACATAGACGTGGCTAAAGTTTAGATGGAATAAACAAACACTGGTAACATAGGCGAGGTTGGAAGTTTAGATGAGATAAACAGACACTGGTAACATAGGCGTGGCTGGAAGTTTAGATGGAATAAACAGACACTAGTAACATAGACAAGGTTGGAAGTTTAGAAGGAATAAACAGACACTGATAATGGTAGCCGCCTCGGTGGCCTAGTTGATAACGTACTGGGCTTTCACCCCGAGGACCCGTGTTCGATTTCCGGCCAGGGCTTGGCATTTTCATACGCATTTTCATCCCATCATCTGCATTGGCCCAAGCGTTCACAATAGTCGGACGTTAAAAAAAAAAAAAAAAAAAAAAAAATACTGATAACATAGGCGGGGCTGTAATTTTATGGAATAAACAGACACTGGTAACATAGGCGAGGTTGGAAGTTTAGATGAGATAAACAGACACTGGTAACATAGGCGTGGCTGGAAGTTTAGATGGAATAAACAGACACTGGTAACATAGGCGTGGTTGGAAGTTTATGGAATAAACAAACACTGGTAACATAGGCGTGGCTGGCTGATGGAATAAACAGTTTAGATGGAAGAGATAAACAGACACTGGTAACATAGGCGATGGAATAAACAAACACTGGTAACATAGGCGTGGCTGGAAGTTTAGATGGAATAAACAGACACTGGTAACATAGGCGTGGCTGGAAGTTTAGATGGAATAAACAGACACTGGTAACATAGGCGTGGCTGGAAGTTTAGATGGAATAAACAGATACTGGTAACATAGGCGTGGTTGGAAGTTTATGGAATAAACAAACACTGGTAACATAGGCGAGGTTGGAAGTTTGGATGCTAGATATGACACTGAGAAATATTAATTTTTCGGACTTTTTAAAAAAGCTTTTGAACAGATTTTTTGTTTTCAAAGTTCTTTAAGTTGTCGGCCATACTGAAACTATTCCTTGCAGTTAAAGATCGATTATTAAGCTATTTTTTAAGGTAAAATTGTGTTTCTAATCTAATTTTAAAGTCCTTGTATGTTAATCTAATATATATATATATATATATATATATATATATATATATATATATATAGCTTTTATCTTTAACAAAAATTTTTAAAAATAAAATAATATACAGAGTATAAGTAAGTGACCACAGTCCCACATACAACACTTTTAATGTTTATGTTTACAAATAGCGGAATACTCCGTACCTTTCTTATAATAAACATTAGATTAAACATTGCCGATAGCATCCACAGACTCGTGACGTCACTAGGTAAAGTTCAGGCCGAGTTACAGGACACACAAAGGTTGCCGGTAGAAAAGGGCGCTGGAACTTGGCTCTTGGCCACAAAAACTGTACTGGTGCGGTAGCCTGCATTGTGTTGATGAACTTTAGCAGAGTGTAAGTTTGTTAAATTCCATTCTTAATTAATTGTGAATTAATTCGTTTCCGAAAAAAAGTAGGGAAAACGTAACTTTGTTATTAATTGGAAAACTGATTGAAAATCGTAATGATCGACTACGGACATATCAAAACTTGAAGTACATAGGATACATGGAGATTATTCCTTGGGAACAGTATAAAAGGAACAGCAGCACAGTCAGGCCTAAAGCCGAGTAAGCGCCCGTATAACACACGTAAAGTTTTATTTTTTAGAAATATGTGAAAATTATATTAAATAAAGCGTGTTAAAAACGACACAAAGCTTTATTGTGGGAATGACCTGTCTGTACAGTAATGACTACAAATAACATAATCGCGTCTCGAAGCTTTATTGTGGGAATGACCTGTCTGTACAGTAATGACTACAAATAACATAATCGCGTCTCGAAGCTTTATTGTGGGAATGACCTGTCTGTACAGTAATGACTACAAATAACATAATCGCGTCTCGAAGCTTTATTGTGGGAATGACCTGTCTGTACAGTAATGACTACAAATAACATAATCGCGTCTCGAAGCTTTATTGTGGGAATGACCTGTCTGTACAGTAATGACTACAAATAACATAATCGCGTCTCGAAGCTTTATTGTGGGAATGACCTGTCTGTACAGTAATGACTACAAATAACATAATCGCGTCTCGAAGCTTTATTGTGGGAATGACCTGTCTGTACAGTAATGACTACAAATAACATAATCGCGTCTCGAAGCTTTATTGTGGGAATGACCTGTCTGTACAGTAATGACTACAAATAACATAATCGCGTCTCGAAGCTTTATTGTGGGAATGACCTGTCTGTACAGTAATGACTACAAATAACATAATCGCGTCTCGAAGCTTTATTGTGGGAATGACCTGTCTGTACAGTAATGACTACAAATAACATAATCGCGTCTCGAAGCTTTATTGTGGGAATGACCTGTCTGTACAGTAATGACTACAAATAACATAATCGCGTCTCGAAGCTTTATTGTGGGAATGACCTGTCTGTACAGTAATGACTACAAATAACATAATCGCGTCTCGAAGCTTTATTGTGGGAATGACCTGTCTGTACAGTAATGACTACAAATAACATAATCGCGTCTCGAAGCTTTATTGTGGGAATGACCTGTCTGTACAGTAATGACTACAAATAACATAATCGCGTCTCGAAGCTTTATTGTAGGAATGACCTGTCTGTACAGTAATGACTACAAATAACATAATCGCGTCTCGAAGCTTTATTGTGGGAATGACCTGTCTGTACAGTAATGACTACAAATAACATAATCGCGTCTCGAAGCTTTATTGTGGGAATGACCTGTCTGTACAGTAATGACTACAAATAACATAATCGCGTCTCGAAGCTTTATTGTGGGAATGACCTGTCTGTACAGTAATGACTACAAATAACATAATCGCGTCTCGAAGCTTTATTGTGGGAATGACCTGTCTGTACAGTAATGACTACAAATAACATAATCGCGTCTCGAAGCTTTATTGTGGGAATGACCTGTCTGTACAGTAATGACTACAAATAACATAATCGCGTCTCGAAGCTTTATTGTGGGAATGACCTGTCTGTACAGTAATGACTACAAATAACATAATAGCGTCTCGCTGACGTCATGGTAGTTAGTTTTCTAACAAATATTCTTTAAAAACAACGTTATCAGATTCACTGTCGTATTTTAAATAGGATTTGCAAGTTTTATATACTAAACCAATGCTTTTTTGATATGATATATTACCTCCATTTTGAAATGGTTGAGTGGATTTTTTTTTGAAAACGTTATTCTCGAAGCTATTGCCAAAATCCGTTTTTATGTTGTAGGTGTTAATTTTATGTTGTAAGTTTGACACTGGAGCTGATCGTGCTTTGTTTCTCTGTACACCTAAATATCCGAATAAAAATAACATAAGTACGACCTGTAATGACTGCGGACCCTTTATATGTGTTTTTACTACATTTTTAACTAACTGCAGTTTTCAAATAACTACCGGTAAAGGCGAGAATATTATCGACTCAATATTTGCAGGGCAGGTTAGAGTTAAATCTACTTTAAGTAGGACTATTTTGTTCTGAAAAGAAGCTCAAATATCACTGATGGAAATTCTTAACGTATTGATTCCGGAATTACCTTGCGAGTCTAATGCTTTCAAGGCTTTTGCAAATAAAGTAGAATCTTTAGTCTCAAAAAGGGACGGTGTTCGACCAAGGTCAAAGTAATTTCAATTCATCTTTGGAAATTGGAATTAAAGCAGGGCATATTGGACGTACACAAATTGCGTATGTTCTAAGAGAAATTTAAAACAATCTGAAGATATGTTCGTACATCATGTAGGCTTACACGTAATGCGAAATGACGTGATCACAGCATACAGCTGTCTCGCTAACGTGATGGAAGCAAATATCCAATAAGAGGGACATTTTTGTATAAAATTACAGTCCGGGTTTACTAACTTTTTAAATTTATTTCCGGAATGCACTTTTATTGGATACAACTAGAATCGCATTGGGCACTACTTATATACAACCAACTTGTGCTGTATTGTCACACGCATCAGCCTACACATGTCGTCATATATAAGGCAGCCACCATGAAAATACAAAGTAGTTAAACACATTACCAAGGAATTGGTTCTGCAGTGGATCCCGTCACATGTAGGCATACAAGGGAATAAGCGGGCAGACAGGCTGGCCAAACAAGGAACCCTTATAGTGCAGAAACCAAAAAGAATGCTCACACTGGAGGCTCGGATTAGTGCACTGAAGCGAACATCTTATCTTGAATTTACAAACAAAGTCAAGGAAGACATAAAGAACAAGCCTTATGAGAATGTATTAGACTTGTATGGGAAGGTTAAGGACCCCCAGAGGAGGACATCTGTCGCGGTCTTTCGGCTGACAACTGGACACGACTGTCTGAATGAACACCTGAAGAAAATTAAGATAATAAACTATGACAACTGCACATTGTGTGAATGCCCAGACACCATCATGAACAAGGACCATCTCCTGGTCTGCAGAAAATTAGATGAAAAGAAGCAGAGAAGAGGAGACCTCCCTGGCCTCTACTGGGAAGCAAGATCAAAGATGGCGTGAGCCAGCGGAAGCCATTGGAAAACAACAACAACATTTCTATAAATTGTCGATACCACAGCACGATATCGATTTCTGTTGTACACCAATTCCATGGTCTCCCAGATCTGATGGAGTCGACTTGTGATAATAAACAAATTTTAAACAAAAATCACAACAGCACTGTTATGTAGAAGAATCAAGCCGTGCTTCACCGCCAGGCTTACCCGAACATGTGATTTTCAAAATATGTAGGCCTATATTGGCGTGTTTTATATATTTAAACACTGCAAATAAATTCATGTATACAATTTTTTCGTTAAAATATTTAATATGTACAATATTTTCTGTTTCTGTTAAGCACCTTTATGCAATAAGTGTATTAATACTGTAAGTTGTTTTTTTTTTAACGAACCTAGAGTTAAGGATTAGAGCTCATATTAAGGTCCCGGGTCTGGGCTTCAGTAATTTATTTTTTAATGAAATTTCGCTAAAAATGGATCGGTTAAATTTACAATACACGTTTCATTGGCCAGACTGCTCTCATCTAGTAGATTTAGAAATATGTTCAAATTTGCTCTTACATAACTGACCGAAAACGAAGACGAAATGTGACGTAAACATCACTTACACATGATTGGCCGGTCTGTGGAAGGGGCGGGGCGTAACGAAAGCAAACACTTTGCAAACTAATCAGTTTTGGTTTGGCAATTTAGGGCTGTACGATTAAAAATTTTAAGCGCACGAAATAAAAAAACTTGAACATTATATTTAGTTCCTGGAGGCCGGCTCGAAGGGTATTTGTATATCTAACCTAGACACATGATCAAGAATATAAGTTTCATATAATACCGTTAATGCAAATAATTGTAAGACATTCTAATTGTGCCACAAAACCTTCGTACATAATGAGCAGATTTCCGTTTAGTCGCTAGGAGGGCGATATTTACACACAGAGACGCGCCAAAACACAAACCTTATTGATCTTAAATATGATGTGATTTACTACGAAGCAGCAATCTTAACAAATTTCTTGTTTAAAAATAAAGTAATTGTGAGTGAACGAGAAAGCAAGTGATTACACTGGGTGCGAGGGAGGGGGTGGTACCTGTTTAATCATACCCCATCCCCTCATCCTCATCCCTCTAACAACAGATCGATACTTCCAACAAAAGAATGCCATGTTAACTTGCACTTAAAATAAACCGCTATTCATGGCTGTTTGTCCAATAAATTAATTATTACCGAACTTGCACAATAAGTGTGTGCACATTCATACGATCTCAGCCAGCGGCAGGCTGATACGGTGAAGCTTGTGCTTTTGAAGCATACACTCACGTGTTTTTGTGAGTTTAAACGAACCAGCACACGAGTCGAGTGGACAAGAATATTTGGCTGACTTCCGGTGTCGTTTGAACTTCCTCGGTACAGACTAGACCGCTTGTAAGTATTCCTTTTGAAACGTATTTGATGTTCAAAGATAGAAATGACTTTAAATTGTATTAGCCGCCTCGGTGGCCTGGTTGATAGCGTACTGGGCATTCACCCCGAGGACTCGGGTTCGATTCCCGACCAGGGCTTGGCATTTTCATACGCTATAAATCATCAAATCGTCTGAATTAGCCCATTGTGCACAATAGTCGGACGTTAAAAAAAAAAATTAAATTGTATTCTACTTTAGTTTTAACCATATTGCGAAAGGACGAACGGCGTTAAAGAATTTCAAAATTCAATTCTCATAACATAAAATTCAATTCAAGGATTTCTCATAACATACTGTTGTTCCAGTTCAGAAACGTAAATAAACAAAATATTAATAAATCCGGAAAACCAGATTTTTGTTTTGATGCAAATTAGGTTAATAAATTTTTGGAGCTTTTTTGACTTAACTTGTGGAAGTTAGAGCGGCTATATATAAAGTAATTACTAGTTATTTATATTATATAAGAACTTATATTTTAAAATTATAAACTATAGGCCTACTAGAAAAAATAAAAATTTTAAAGATTGCTCTTAAGATTCTATCCCTTAACTACCTCTAAGTATTTTTTTGTCGTTAACATCTTCCTATATCCTTGGTATCAGGCCACTTACAGAGTGATCGGTCACTCTCTAAAAATTTTTTTTTTTTTTTTTTGGTGTTTTAACGTCCAACTATTGTGCACACTTGGGCTAATGCAGACAATGGGATGATTTATAGCGTATGAAAATGCCAAGCCCTGGCCGGGAATCGAACCCGGGTCCTCGGGGTGAAAGCCTAGTACGCTATCCACTAGGCCACCGAGGCGGCTAAAACAAAGAGACGCTCGCGCGAATTTATTTGGACATTTAGTTTTGCAGACGTACTTTAAAAACGAATTCAAAAATTAAAATTGGTGATGAAATCAAGTTATTGTTTTCAAAAATAAATTTAAACTTAAATGTAATGCCTGATGGGTAGAAGTAATCCCTGTCGTTATATCCGCTATATAACCAGATATGTCGTCAAAGATATGCGTAGCATTCTTCACTGAAGGCTACGCTTTCAAACTGGCTTTAAAACTTTCCATGTTAATCTTACGGCGAAGATTTTAATTGATTAAATTTTTATTAAACATTAGAGTGCATAGTTCTGCGGGAGAAACTCATTGCTTCGTGTATAAGTGGGGTGGTGGTGGTGGTGTTGATATGCAAATACGTAATAAATATTGCGTGACAAACGTTTGTAACGCGGTCCGAGATTTCTTTTCTAAAGTTGATTAGCAAACCGAAATAAACCTGATTCGTGTTTCCCTCCCTCCTACTTCAGTAAAATGAAAGTGTTTATGTTGGCTACACATAACATTGTGAATGTTAGAACTTAAATACTGTAATTTACTTCCGTCCGCTGATCAACAGAATTTCCGTTGGACAATTAGCAAAGTAAGTTCATCATGGTAAAACTCAAAACCGTAAATTTGAAGTGAGCACCGATCCTGATTTCTGGTACTTTAGTGAGTGGTCGTAAAAAATTTTAAATACGAGGTGTGTTCAAAAAGTAACGAGAATTTTTTAATTTCGCGGGCTTGGAGAGTCCGATTGTCAAACATTTTTTTATTATGTTGGTATACATGTCCTTGAAGTATTATAAAACTGTCAGCTGTTTTCATTGTTGACTTTGTCTGTGACAGCCACTAAGGTTAGACGTATTTTTATGAGCTCGGCGATTTTCGTTTGTTAAAAGAAATGGATCAAAGAATTTGTATCAAATTTTGTGTAACAAAGTGTGTGAAATGTTAACAAAGGCCTATGGTGAGTTTTCTATCAGTAAAGCAAGAGTTTAAGAGTGGTATAAGCGTTTCCAACAAGGACGTGAAGACGTTGAAGATGACGAACGCCCTGGACGTCCCAGCACATCAACAACCGATGAAAACGTAGAAAAAGTGAAGGAAATGGTTATGAACAATCGCCGAATCACAATTAGAGAGGTCGTTGATGATGTTGGCATATCGATTGGATCATGCCATGACATTGTTTTCAATGTTTTGTGTATGAAACGCGTGGCAGCAAAATTCGTTCCAAAATTGTTGAATTTTGAACAAAAACAGCGGCGAATGGAAGTTGCTCAGAAGTCACTAAGTGAAGTCAACGACGATGCAGAATTACTGAAACGTATTATAACAGGTGACGAAACATAGGTTTACGGATATGACATCGAAACTAAGGCTCAATCATCCCAGTGGAGGCATTCTGGCTCGCCAAGACCGAAAAAGGCTCGACAAGTGCGGTCGAACGTGAAGGTTATGCTCACTGTGTTTTTCGATATTAATGGCATAGTGCATCATGAATTCCTGCCACCAGGTGAAACGGTCAATAAGGATTACTACCTACAAGTTCAACGCCGTTTGTGTGAAGCAATCCGAAAAAACGCCCGGATCTGTGGAAAAACAATTCATGGCTTTTGCACCACGATAATGCACCAGCTCACACATCATTGCTTGTTCGTGAATTTTTGGCCCAAAACAGTACTGTAACGATGCCCCAGCCTCAATATTCGCCAGACATGGTTCCGTGTGACTTTTTATATTTCCAAAAATAAAGAGAACCGTAAAGGGCCGTCGTTTTACAGCCGTAGATGACATTAAAAGCGCATCGCTGAAAGAACTAAAGGCTATCTCAAAGATCGAGTTTGAGAAGTGTTTCGAGGATTGGAAGAAGCACTGGCACAAGTGCATAATCTCCAATGGGGACTATTTTGAAGGCGACAACATCAATGTAGAAGAATAAATAAATATTTTGTTCAAAAAATTAAAATTCTCGTTACTTTCTGAACACACTTTGTATAGCCTATCGTTTATAAATTTATTTGTGTGTGTGTGTGTGTGTGTGTGTGTGTGTGTGTGTGTGTGTGTGTGTGTGTGTGTGTGTGTGTAGTAAGCTTACGTTCGATTTGATTAAAACCTGACTGAAAAATTGATTTCGGTAATAGTTTGAACAAATTCGTTACCCGCTAAAATCTGTTCAAAAGTTAAAAATTGGTTTTTTTGAAATCTTAATATTTTCTCTACAGTTTTTATCTTATATTTTTTGCAATAAAATTGTAATTTTAAAATATCTAAAATTACTGAAATAATTATAAAAAATCTGACTGTGTAGATTCCAAAGCTTATTTCGTTGAATATATATCATTTTTATTGACCTCAAAAAACGATCAATAATTCAGGATTGATGTTCATTTCGAAGTCGTAGAAGGCAGAAGTGAGTATTGCAGCTCATATAATGTCTGCCATACATAATGTGGGAAGTATCAGCACACTACAGGCTAAAGCTAAACGCATTGGTTAAACCAAACTTATTGAACAGTAAGTAGGCTGCTGATATGTAAATCAGAAAATTGGCGTATAGTTGCGTGTTTTGTTTAAAACTGTTGGACGCACGCTACGCCCACTCTCACGTATAGGGGCCTAACGGAGGTTAAATTTCGTGGTAATTGGACATCACAAGTCCAAATACAATGGAATATTTATAAGCTTTTGGCCGTAACGCACTTCTCGCACTTTGATTTTAAAATGCAAACATTCCGTGAGTGTTACACCCGCTACTTAGCCTACTTACTGCAATTTGTAACATTAAATATGTATTTGTTTTAAAATAAATTATAAAAATAATAATAATAATAATAAGTATATCAATAAACTTATAAAATAAGTTCAGTGATAAATATTTAAATTGTAATTAACGCTAATATAATACTCGTACTTACCCAAAACATCTAGCACACTTTCTGTTTAGAAGGCTTACAGTTATAAATATATATATATATATATATATATATATATATATATATATATATATATATATTGAGCCGCCTCGGTGGTCTAGTGGATAGCGTACTAGGCTTTCACCCCGAGGACCCGGGTTCGATTCCCGGCGAGGGCTTGGCATTTTCATACGCTATAGTTGGACGTTAAACACCAAAAAAAAAAAAAAAAAAAAAAAAAAAAAAAAAAAAAAAAAAAAAAAAAGTAATCATCCCACCGTCTGCATTAGCCCAAGTGTGCACAATAGTCGGACGTTAAACACACAAAAAAAAGAATATATATATATTGTTATTATTATTATTATTATTTGCATTTAGACCCTGTTGGATCACGCAAAGCACTCCTATTCATGTCTTGCTCCTTCTAATCCTCCACACCTCCCTCATCCTGTCCCCATGGATCCTCTTCCGCTCCTCCGTCCATTTTACCCCTGCTCTCTTTGGGATTTCATTCTCTGGGACCTTCCAACCGAGCATCTTTCTCCTGTATGCGTTCCTGTCTTCAAAGTCTGTTGAGTCTATTTCTGCGTCATGTAGGTCTATTCTGACTTGTGCGATCCACGACGTTGTTGACTTGACTCTTTGTAAATACTTAAGGATTCTGTTGGCAAGTCTCGTTGTTGGGAGTCTACTGATGTGTCCATAGAACCGAAGCATCCTTCTTCTGATATCTGCTGCCAAGTTCGATATCTTCTCTATGGTCTTCCGGGAGTGCAACCTGTATCCATCTTCTGTTAATCTCGGGCAAAGGATCTTCCTCAAGATTTTGCGTTCTTCCTTCAAAATATCCTCCATGGTAGCTTTTGTGTGGAGTGCTAGCGTCTCGCTTGCATATAATACCTCCGGTTTTATGACTGTGTTGTAGTGTCTGATTTTTGTGTGCGTTGACATAAATCTCTTATTGTAGATATCACGCGTTATACCAAGAGCCCTCTTCATTCTCAGTAGCCGAACCCTTTGCGCAGCCTTCTCGCCAGCCGTGGGTTCAAGAATTTCTCCCAGATATTTGACGTGCTTGACTCTGTTTATCTTACCATACTTTGTGTTTAGTTCTTGAATATTTAATTTTGAACAGAAGAATTCGGTTTTTTTAACGAGATCTGTAGACCGACCCTCTCTGCACATTCCTTTAGGACTTCTATCTGTTTAATCGCTGTTGTTTCATTATCTGTGAGTATGGCTAGGTCATCTGCAAAAGCTAGGCACGCGATTTCTATGTTGTCCTTAGGTCTTCCAAGTCGAACTGGTTTCCAGTGCCCTTCAATTTTTAATTCTTTCTCCCATTCCGTGATAAGTTTGTCCAACACCAGATTGAAAAGGAGAAACGTATATATATATATATATATATATATATATATATATATATATATATATATATATATATATAAGTGCTATTTAAATAAGTATTTTTAAACAATTGGATTTATTGTACAAGACTAATGTTTTATACCTGGGTAATCTTAGATGTAACTCAGTATCTGCTTTCTTTAATATCATTCCTCCGCAGGTGGTGCAGACTAGATGCACCTATTGAGAGGATTTAGACGTCCCTCGCGGTACCTGAGTCTAACACGCATTTACACTTACGACTTTAGGGAGGCGATAATAGCCTCAATGTGCTTTTCGCCTTAAAATAACTACAAAAAAAATTCTTTAATATCGTATATATTATTTCTCGAGTCAACATCCATTTTCTTAGCACTTACTGTTTGTACAGGCATGAATGAGGTATGTTTAGGAAGATTTTTTTAACCGGCTTCTGACATTACAAAACGATTTTGCGCTCAACTTTTTCTTTGTGGAAAATTTTAATATAGAAGACACTTAACTATCACAGGCAAAGGCAAAACAAAATAAAAAAGTTTAAACACAATAAACAATTTTCAACAAACTATTCTATTTTTTTTTTTGCAAACATCACCTTTTTAAAATGGATATTCGGAGTGCCGTGGATAACTTATGTAATCAAATTTTGTACAAAAATTAATTTTTGAGTATTACTGTCGATAGTTTTGGAAAATTTGTTTACAGCACTGCAGTAAGCTTTACCCTTCCCCACTGAAGTCTTGTAACGCCTCCATTAGTGTAACTGACATGAAACATGTAGTGGCGTGTCCAAGGCACATAAAGCATGGGCGAGTCTGCTACGTCTCCAATCTTGCACATTTCAAGGTCGTAGATTCGGGATTGGAGTTACTGCCGCAAGTTTTACCGTTGCCGTTAAAGCCAGTCCCTCATCGTCATTAACCTAATTGGCATCAAGTAAAACAAAAAACTGGTTAAGAAAATAAAAAGGAAAGAGAATGGTTGAATTTAAGTAAAATTAAAAAATACAAATGTTATTAGACAAATATTTGCTTTCCGTTAATGGTTTAAATTATTTAAAAATTTAATAATAAAAAAGAGAAAATACAACAGGTATCATGAAACTAAAGATAAAATACCTTAAGTATGTTTGCAATCACTTGCCATGGCTACCAATGACGCAATTCTAAGGCTGAGTGAACAATCAACTCTGTGTTCATTAGACATTATGTATCAGCATTATGTTTAAAATTAATTGGAATCAATTATAACGTTGGTTCTGGAATTATACTAAAACGGTCTTTAAAAAAACATTTGACAGTCTACAATTTATAGTTTTATTAACAAATTTCCACTGTAAACTAAGCTATTGATGCGGCCTTCGTGGAAAGTGACTTGGGACCTTGAAGTGAGCGTCGATTCTGACGGTGAGGAGTGTGAGTGCGTGTGCAAGTGACTTAGGTGTCACTGCATTATGTCACACATTACAAGGCTTGTAAGTTGTCACCAAAGTTATCAAACTACTTTACTGTGAAATTTGTTTCGTAAATATTTTATTTGCATCAATATCTACGAGCTCTAACTGTAAGATAGTATTATGGAAGTAATGCCCAACAAAAATTTCCTAATCGAAATCGACTTTTATTGTAAAAATAAAAGTCAATTTGTGAAAGAAATATTTTTATTTATTAATTAGTATTTTGTATATTGACCAAAAAGTATGAAAAAAACACGGTACCGAAATACAATTTTTGTTTTTACTTTATGCTTGTTAGACTGATGAGGACGGCATTTATTGAGTCTCGAACATACCACCTTGAGGTGCGGCTGCCGTATTGACCACCGAGAAATTCTGTCAAGTTTTAACAGAATTTGTGTATTCATTTCCTTCTTTCACATACAGACAGACAGACAGATCTCACAGTACACCCTTTATTTGTTTCAGCAGATCTCAACAAAATGCCATAATCAGTTTACAAGAACCACGTTCAAATCAGATTAGGCTACTTCTTAATTATTTGTTGGCTTTGTACAAATATACTGCTAGCAGTTGAAAGAACAGTAGACCTCACATCATATTCCTACATAATATACAGGGTGCGCCGCAACAGCGTACTCACGCGCTCGTAACTTTTTCCGACGATTTAATCTGTAACCGTAATATCATGAAACATGTTACTCGACCAACTTATAGAGTGGTCAATACTAAAGGAAGCAGCCAGCGACTATACTTCCATCGTTAAAGCAAAGGCCGCCATTTTGAAACAGAACTGAATTGAAACAAATGTTACAACAAGTCTCTCCGGCTTGTATGGACAAGGTACCTTGCTGAACAGTTGCGTTGAAACAGGCTCCTCGCTTTGCTTTTTGCTCCGCCAAATAAAATATGCGTCACCGGTAATAAAACAGTTGTACGTGTTGCAGGCAGACGTGAACATAAGCGATCATCTGATCAAATAAACGGGCGAAGTTATAACGGAAAATAACAACTGATTTGTATAACACTCTGTTTCATCAGTGTGTGGGGGGGATCACGTACACAGGACACGACTGTCTTCTGTTCTGTAAAATTTGGAAGAAGACAGGTCTGTAAAATTGCATTTTGTATTATTTCAATTTCATAAACATTAAGTTTATTTATGAAATGACAAGCAAATGTGCAATTTTCTGAAACTACTTTGTCTTGTTATAGTTCTATTACACTGACATACCAAGCAGTAAATGTTCTTTTTATTGTGTGCAGTGTAAACGAGTACAAATTTAAAATACATAAAAACAATTTTACAACTGAACAAGTAAGTCACATTGGAATCTGGCAAAAATGTATTGAAAACCATTGAAAGAGCAGATATATTTACGTAAGCAATACAATTGTTGTTAGCGAACATTTGGAGCGTCTAAGTAATTCGATATACAGTTTATCTATGAATACAACGGTAACTGATGGAAAAATTAACTAAATTATGTTAAATTAAATATTTATTTATTTATTTATTTTTGTAGTTGAAGTAACGCATTCCAGTCACTCTTACTGATTTACAATTTGGGGTAAAGTAACTTAACTAAAATTTGGTATCTCCTAATAGTAAAAAATATTGTTAATTAATTTTAATATAAATATCTTATTTATATATTTAATTAAATACTCTGAATTTAGGTATTTCCGTGAAAAACTGTACACGTTTTAGCGAATTTTTCTGAAATATAAGTTATTGAAGCGGCCATTACTATAAGACTCAGATACGGGAGCATGAAATGAAATCCTCATTTTAGATAGTTTTTTCTAAGATTCTCTACCTCTCTCTCTCTCTCTCTCTCTCTCTCTCTCTCTCTCTCTCTCTCTCTCTCTCTTTCTCGGAGTCCGATTTAATTTAAACTTGTTACAAAAATCGATCGTAAAAAAATATTGTAAGACCAAGTTTCGTTCCCAACAAAATCCGTCTACCGTTTCAAAATGGCTGCTATTTCTAATTTTAAAAAAAACCACAACTTTTTACCTAAATTTTTTGAAAATACGATTTTAATGCGATGAAATTAACATTTAAAATTTTAAAAACCAGTTGAATTTAGAATATGACTTTTACGGAATTAATGGTTAATTTTATGGGTTTGAATTAATTTTGAAATTTATAATGCTAATTTATACAAATTTTGATGCTGATTATGAAATAAAATTTTTTAAATGAATGTAATATGAAATTGTTAGAAATTTGCTTCCATGACGTCAGCGATACAACTGCTTGTCGTGATTATTTAATATTCTAGTACACCGTTTAAACGCTATAGTATGTTTAGATTTGTTTTTGTTTATATCTAAGGTGTAATATGTGCGGTATTATATCGTTTAATAATAAATAATCCGCTAGCTAATAATCTAGTGTCATAACTACCCTTCATTGCATAGGGTATATTAATTAAAAATATACCTCTCACTGCACACCTGCGCCCACATATTGGTAAATCCATTGATAAATTGAAGCGCTAAGCGGCAGCTGCTTTAATATTAATATTAATAAATCAGTTAAAATATTGCTTTGGCATGTAGCCGTACTGGAATTGATTTATTAATAACACAATAAAACGTAGGTAATTAATTATAATTTCCTTTTCTCACAGAGCGCATGTAAAAATAATCGCGGGACGCTGCTGTGCGTTGTACTTGTCCAGATAATCTGATTTCACCGTCTCAACCCAACCAGACTTTAGGCTTTCAGGTTATATTGAAAATTTGAACCCTGATTTGTGGTGGTGTTAATACACTTTAGGGACTTTTGTGAAAATCACATATAGGCTATGGAAATTTGTTTTTCATTCTGACTTCCTAAGCCTATAACTTTTAAAATACAGATTTTAAGACAATTTTTTGTTCTTTGTAAAAATTTTAAAACATAATTGTTCTATCAAAAAAATAACTTGAAAACCAGTTTTACGTTATGTTAATCATTTTGCGTAATCTGTGTTGGACGAAATATGATTCAAAGTAGTATTCGACTAATACGTCATAGTCCGCTAAGCTGAATAGAACTTTATGGGCGAGTACTAGGAAGTTTACTTAAGCCGGTAATAAAACAACCTGGCTGGTCATTGCATTCCTATCTAATGACTTCCACTAGTAAAACAAGTAAAACTTTTAAAAACATGTAATATTTGAGACGATTTTAATTAATTTATAACTGTAAGAGATTTCCCGTTTCCACACACACACACACACACACACACACACACACACACACACACACACACACACACATTTTTACCTTTTAAAATGTGATTTATAGAACAAGATAGGCGCTTATTTCAAAGTTTTGAGTCAGGGTTTCACCCTGATGGCGATTCTAAAAACTGATTTTTTAATTGAATTGCGTTAAAAAAACAAGTACCATAATTTTTAGCAGCGTTTGAAATTCAATTGGGCATTTTCATTCATAATACAATTCTTATCTTTAACCTGTTTTATGTTACCAGTGCTAATCAAGTGTATAGCGCAGAAATACTTTAACACGCTTTTATCGTTGTAAACAAAGTTTCTCCACCATCTAGATAGTTGAGGACTCCACTGTGGGGTGTATGACCCGTCACAGGGCGTAGCCGTGACCTACTAGGGGAGGATGACGTCATGCAGCTGCATCGATCCACTATATCATGCCTTACAGCTGACTTCATCAGCCACATTCCTAAACTGTAGGCTAATGTATTAACAGCTGATTTATCAAAAGGAAAATTATTAAGCGATTTATAATAATGTAAGTAGACAGACAGACATGTAATATTATGCGTAACTTCCTCAGTGTAGGACGTGTACAGCAGGTATCCTTACCTTGAAGGTCCTCTGAGTCCATCCGCCGTATCTGCGTGCTCATTGTAAGTCTCGTTTCCCCGTATGTCGGGACAGTTTTTAAAATTAAAAGTAGAAGTGGCTTTAAGATCTTTTTGGCAAACAAATAATCGGGTATTGTTAATGTCGATTCTAAAAGTTTCTTTCATAAACATGCAAAGACAATATATAAATGGCTGTAGTCCCAAAAATATAGATATGAAATTATAGAAAAAAATTACAAAAATCGTGTACGAATTAAATAAATAAAAATTGCTGTTTTTATGTGTTCTATTATAATTATAATAACACCAATATTATAAAAAATATTGTAATGATGGTAATTGCTATTACGTAATTATTGCAATAATATGGAAGTGGGTGCGAAGTTTAGTTTAGTTTCAGCCAAGTCGCGGGACATTAGTTTACATCCAAACAAGACTTCGCGCGGTTTATCCTTTGTTACGGGCAGCACTATCGTACGAAATTTTAGTGATAGCTTAGAAATTTCAAAATGTTGTTCAAAATTTTGTTTTTATTTCAAAAAAGCCTAAACAAATTCTGTTCGGAATAACGATTCCCCTAGCTTCCGTTGTTTCACAATATTCTGTCCTTCCATACGATTCTATAGCTACTCCGCTAAATCCATATTTCAATTGTTTACAGCGTTGATCCAACAAGGTCCATATAGGCTAATGGGATTGGAAGTGATGACGCTGTACAGCTAGGCAGAGTTGTCGACGCGTTAGCTATTGTTTCAACTTTGTAAAGGTATCTCACTTAATGTTGTACGTTCCAGTATCCCAGCTCGGGGTAGTTATGGCGCTAGTGTCGGTGTTTTGTTTACTGATATAACCATAAATTTGGTCTCGCTTGCATTACATTAATGTTTAGCCTGTTAGAGTCACTCACTTTATTCAACAAGCAAATTCACCGTTTCAAAACGTAATATTAAATGATTAAAAATATTATTTTATCATTTATAATGATTAATGATTAAAATATTAAAAATATTAAAAATGTAGATAATAAATGTACTAAAACATTTAGAAAACTATACATCTAAAACTAGTTAACAATAATATACACACACACGCGCGCGCGCGCGCGCAACCATTTCGTTGTAAGGTTGTAAAATGATCTTATACATTGTCAACAATAAATAATAAACATTTAAGAAAATGTTTATCTTTTTCTCCACTAGGAATGTTATAATATTGTACAGTACATATCCTACTATAGGAGAAAGGGCTTGAGCGCCTTTCCTAGCCTGAATCCGTTTATATTTGTTAACACGTTTCGAAATACTACCATTTTCAAAACTTTTTAAAATACTGTGAAAGATTGCAGTAAAACGTTTTGATAATAGAAGTATTCTGAAACGCGACAACAAATATAAAAGTTTTGATGCTAGGAAAAACAGAGGCATATACTCTACAGCATTTAAGAAATAACAAAAAATGGACACAATTCGTTGAAAAGATGTTAAAAATATTAAAATATACATTTACCTCAAAGTAGTAAGATGAATATGTCTTAGTTAATTGAAATTTGTAAGAAAATAAACAATAAGCAATATAATTCGGATTTTATTAAGATGTGGAACAGCATTAAGCGACCAATGGCCGAGACGCTATCTGCAAGCAATACAGGCAGTCATGCTTTACTCCACAACATTGGCATTGTGGTGGGTCCTCGTGTAATATCAGAAATCCATGCGCCCTCTTCACTAGGAGTTGCACGTATTTCTTATTACTTTCAATTTGTTACTGCTTACAGCGGCACAGTGCAAGAGAATATCACACTTTGCGTGCTCACAACACACAAATTTATATTTCAACGTTTTCTTTAAAATAATATACATAATGGTAAACAAGTGCGGCAATGCTGTGAAGCCATGGCAGTGGACAGCCTCACTGACAGAAATGTTTTTGTAAGGGGCATGGCAATGGACAGCCCCCCTGACAGAAATGTTTTTGTAAGGGGCATAGCAGTGGACAGCCTCACTGACAGAAATGTTTTTGTAAGGGACATGGCAGTGGACAGCCCCACTGACAGAAATGTTTTTGTAAGGGGCATGGCAGTGGACAGCCCCACTGACAGAAATGTTTTGGTAAGGGGCATGGCAGTGGACAGCCCCACTGACAGAAATGTTTTGGTAAGGGGCATGGCAGTGGACAGCCCCCTGACAGAAATGTTTTTGTAAGGGGCATGGCAGTGGACAGCCCCACTGACAGAAATGTTTTGGTAAGGGGCATGGCAGTGGACAGCCCCTGACAGAAATGTTTTTGTAGGGGCATGGCAGTGGACAGCCCCACTGACAGAAATGTTTTTGTAAGGGGCATGGCAGTGGACAGCCCCACTGACAGAAATGTTTTTGTAAGGGGCATGGCAGTGGACAGCCCCACTGACAGAAATGTTTTGTAAGGGGCATGGCAGTGGACAGCCCCACTGACAGAAATGTTTTTGTAAGGGGCATGGCAGTGGACAGCCCCACTGACAGAAATGTTTTTGTAAGGGGCATGGCAGTGGACAGCCCCCTGACAGAAATGTTTTGGTAAGGGGCATGGCAGTGGACAGCCCCCCTGACAGAAATGTTTTTGTAAGGGGCATGGCAGTGGACAGCCCCACTGACAGAAATGTTTTTGTAAGGGGCATGGCAGTGGACAGCCCCACTGACAGAAATGTTTTTGTAAGGGGCATGGCAGTGGACAGCCCCTGACAGAAATGAAATGTTGTTTTTGTAAGGGGCATGGCAGTGGACAGCCCCACTGACAGAAATGTTTTTGTAAGGGGGCATGGCAGTGGACAGCCCCACTGACAGAAATGTTTTTGTAAGGGGGCATGGCAGCACTGACAGAAATGGTAAGTATGGGGCATGGCAGTGGACAGCCCCACTGACAGAAATTTTTTTGTAAGGGACATGGCAGTGGACAGCTCCACTGACAGAAATGTTTTGTGAAAGCCACACGTACTTGTGCCAACGCTAAAAATATCTGTTTATTTATATTTCATTAATTAAACAGTTGCATGTTAGAAACCAATATCCCAACTTAAATATTTCTTGTTTTTTTTATATTCAACAGCTGTTACAAAAATAAATAATTCTTATAAAGATAAATAAATCTAAAGGTTATTTGTTTCCTTTTGAAATGAATAACCATTGTCAGTGCGTCTTTACGTCAGGCTGTACGTTATCAGCCAGCCTATTAAGATTAAGATAACAGATAAGTCGGTACAGACAGCTTGGCGAGTTATAAAGCCCTGCAGTGGATTAAAACTGTTTTCATTTTGACACTGCCAAACGGATTTGTAGATTCAGTTACCAAAATCAGTTTTCTAACCAAGTTTGAGTCACGTGCACGTAACGCTTAATTACACGAGGCAACAATACCGTCCTAACATTGCACGGATACGTGTAAACACATTAGTCGGATACGGTGAACGGGGAACACAGATATTGCAATTTCCGTTACATTCCGCAAGGCCTGCATATTTCTGCTTGGCGTTCAAAACTTCACTTCCAACCTTTGTTTGATTTCAGCATGAATCGCTGCATTGTTCCAGTGTTGGAATCGTACATTAAATACATTGAAAATACATAAATACGAAAATTAACCCTGACCGCTGCCAAATCTTAATTTCAAAGCGTTTTCGAGGTTTTTAATTCTAATGTACGCAGTCTGTACGTTGGTTACGATAATAAAATATGGTTTCCGAAAGAAATGGAGACGAAAAAATTATTAATTTTTAAAGATTCGAAATGGCCGCGGTTTTTTAATCAAAACGAACGAACATTTAAACCGTGTGCGTGCCACAAATGAACACATGATTGGCCACTCCAATAGCTAATAATCGTGGCACGCAGCTGTCTCGCTGGCATTATTTGCAGAAATTAACGTGAAACTATTATTTAATCTGTAATGTTTTGTGTTTATGATCGCTGTAAAATTAGTTTTAAAAAATGTAATTTCGCAAACGTAACCAGCGTTAAAATCCGCACGCAGCAGCGTTAAAGTGTAAATGAAAATGTTCTTTATGATTTCCAATGCGGCCTGTGTACCTAACATAATTACCGTCAGTGCGCTAAAACATATATAGGCCTTAATGTGTCCTTTCACAGTTCTAGTAGTCAGGATCAGTGCACATCTTCCTGATGAGAACTCGCGCCTAACTGCTTTCGTCGTTATATCTCTTAACAAAATTAAGTGGCGACAATTTAAAAACACATTTTCCAAAAATCTATCAATGTCGTGTTATATTTTTTTGTAAATCCCATTAAGTTTGTACGAGTTGGTGTTACTGTCAAAGTTTAAAGGCAGTTTAAGACACTGGCACCGACATATTTAACTCTGATTACAGGGTTCGGATTAGATTTCCAAAAAAATATAACATACAATTGTTAAGTATTTTTTACGATGTAGAAGACCGCTGTTTTTAATAAAAAAATATCATTTTCATTTTTTGAAATGTATTGTTCATTTGTTGAAATTCGAATCCATTTCGTAAGCGAGACAGCTGCGTGCCGCGATTATAAAATCGACTCAGTTGTTTTTTTTTTTTACTGTATGTCTCGCCATTTGTGTAACGAAATTCAACGTTAACTGTTTCTTTACTCGTGCAGATCACGTGTTAAACGAAGTTTCGGGCTTGGCTTAGTGCCAAATAAACTTCGGCGCCACAATTTAATAGCTTGTCTTTATGTACGCTTTGCTCGTGTTTCACTTCATTACGATGTTTTCTTTTCTTTGTATCATTGAAAAGTTTTGTGAACGTCTGTGCTATTACACACACACACATACACACACACACACACACACACATATACATATATACACACACACACATATATATATATACACACACACACACACACACACACACACACACATGTGTGTGTGTGTGTGTTGTGTGTGTGTGTGTGTGTGTGTGTGTGTGTGTGTGTGTGTGTGTGTGTCGTATTTTCTAGTTTTAAAACTGTTACAAAATAATAGAATATTTATGGTATTGTTTGTTCAGATTTGCCATCATTATTCGAATGTAAGAGGCGAAAATTAAATAATAAACCCTGAACAAAAGGAAAATAATTGTAGCATCACACGTAAAGATAAATGTTAAGGTTGGGCGGCTACCAAATGCGGAGTGGATCTTCGCCGAGATGAGCTGAGCGGAGCGAAATGAAGATGAACGTTAACCGGAAGCGGAGTTCAGTCAGTTTAAAGAACGCGTTTGTATTTTATATATCTAAACAACATTGTGACAGATTATAGGAAACTATTGTGTATGAAAACCTTTATCTAGGCAACAGTAACGTAAACAAAAAATAATGTTTAAAAGGCGTGTTCAGAGCGATGAGGGAAGCGCAGTCAGCTTGAAACCGAACCTAGACAGAGTCGAAGCTAAACCTCAGTGGCCGCACTTACATTAAAAACAGTAGGTTAAGTTTTGAATGCGTAGTCCGCTCCGTTCCGCATTTGATGGCCATCCGGTCTAACCCTATCAGACAAACCACTGTAGATACCAAGCCTTTGTGGCTTCCTCTAACTAAAACCAAACTTAAAATTTAAGAGTAAACAAAGTTTTAAATTAAAAGGATGACAATGTTTTAAAGTTAAAAGAGAAGAGTCAACATTAGATCTCAGCTAGAAATTTGAGGAAGAGAAAAGGTTTTCGTAATCCTGAAGCACTCCTTCTCTTCCCGGTGTCGCCAAGAGCGTTCATCACTTTTGACCGGTACATATCCCTGATTTGATAAACTATTACATAACGGACCGTTCACTGATCACGTGACTGTTCAGGGTATCGGGCATGATCTTTGATCTTTACCTTTTAGTATTTTAACACACACTAGGCTTATGTTTAGTTGCTAACTTTATGTTTCAAGTTTATAACGAGATTAGACCCATATTTTTTTACATATGTATGTATACGTTAACACGTACACACACACACACACACACACACACACACACACACACACACATATATATATATATATATATATATATATATATATATATATATATATATATATATATATAAGTATATATCGTATGTAAACGTAAATATATACATTTATTTTTTTAAACGTCGTTCATGTTGTTTTTTTCCATTTAAATTCCAAGAAATGTGTTTCATTTGAAAATTATCTATTTTTTCGCATGAGGACTATACGAAAATATCCTTAACACGTTATCACAGAAAGAGTTATTAAATGTTTTATGGTTTTTAAGTCACAAGCGGGTGCTGCACAGAAATTTACTTTACATTTATTTATTATTTTTGCCGAATATCTTAAGTACATATTCACACGCGCTAAACAATTGATACGAGATCACGTTGATAGATATAAGGAGAGGTTGTTTCTCGAAGTGAAACATAAAACAGGAACGTGCGAGCTGTAATCCTTGGTAACTCCCTCACGTAGTGTCTGTGAATTACGCGCTAGCTACCAGCAGTCCAAAGAGCGGCATCAAGACGGTATTGAAACAGTGGCCCATTAATTTATTTAAAGTTTTCAGTTCGTGAAACATTGTGGTTGCTTTACCGTTAAATCAGTGAAAGATTGGAAGTTGTTCGTTTTTCTTTTTAAATTCAACTCAATTCATGTTGCCAAAGGAGTATGGCTCTAACCACGATCTGCTACTATTTTAGGCACGCATTGCGGGTACACTGCAAACAACTGGATCGGAGTAGGAGTCCTGGATTACGACATTTCAGTGGGTTTACGAAAATCAATCAAAAACAATGTCGCGTTTGTGACAATCGAATTTAGTTAGCGCACACAGTTACCTTAGTTCTTTAAGTTTTATTAATATAAACTGAAACATCCTCTTCGGCTGACTCATTGCTCAGATGGTATAGCCTACATGCCTGTCACAAATCTATCTGATAAAACCGTATAAGATTTGATTTTTATCGTGAAAGTTTGATTCTTTAATGGTTAAATAAATATGTTAAAAGTAAATGGTTAATAAATATTCTTAAAGCACTAGGATGTTAGATTTTGTTAAAATATTCACTGACCTTTAGAAATACGAGCATATTCATTGTTTTAAAGTAATTATAAATTATTAGCGAACTTCATTTGACAGATATATTGTTGTACTAAGCGGCCGGCCTTGCTGCGAAGTTAAAGGCAATGGAAAACCGATCGTGTTGTCCAGAAAAAAAAGGCATTATCTCGGTAGTCGATGTGGCTAAAGCACCGATCAGTCTGCTGCGTCTCATACTCCCGTTACTTTGTTCTTACCGTTACCGCTGATCTCTCGCAAGCTAGCTATAAAGTGACATCATTTGTTACGGTTACATTTCCCGTATCCAACAAATTTAAAATTTTAAAACACTTGACAGTTATTGCTTATTGATGTTTACGCAGATTTACAGTTATAGAATTAATTAAACTGGTTTTATTTAAATTTTGTACTTAAAACAAATTGAACGGTACTAAGCTTATTTTGAAACGTATTTTGAAAATAATGCACGCACACTCGCGTGCGCGCACACACACAAGTTTATATGAAACAAAATATACAAAAAGTCCTTTTAACGTGTTCTAGACAATATGGTCGATCTCCCATTGACAAAAATTTCAAGGTTTCTTATCTTGACTTCTTTATGTGACTTTTATAACAAATTTTTAAATGAAAATTCCGTTAATAACTGCCACGACCTGAGTACTAGTGATTATTTAAGGCTAGTGACTATCTTAACAAAACATTAACATATCAATGTTTTTTTAATCATATTTTAATCTTTCAAGAATAAAATTAATAATAATCATTTGACCAAAAATCAAACATAATAAAATCCACTTAAAAAATCGTTAAGTAACAAAAAGCATGAAAACTGATTGTGAGTCAAGGAACAATAGTACCAGCTAATATATCTGACAAGTTGAAAGCTTTCGTGACGCAGTACTGTATTATAAGAAAGGCAAAGGCATACACGCAAGAAAAGTGCAGAGTATTTCGTATTTAAAATGGTTTTTAGGTTGCTTTATTATACAATTGTGTTACATATAACACTTACTTGTTATTATTACTATCTTTTCTTAACGTCCGTACTTTATACCAGTTATACCAGATTAATAATGAGGATTAACGGCAATGTTTACCTTACGGACGAAACAGTCAATGACCTTAAAGTGCGCAGCTTGTGATATATTACCATCTCGACCATCGAACCATAATTGATAGCTGACTTTATTCCATTGTAATTTAACACACAAATCGATTTTGTTGATGTCTTCGACATATTCATTTAACCAACACAATCAGGTTTACAGTTTCAACATCAGGCCGTTTCATCTTTTTTGAAACTGTGATTTCACTCTCGTAATCTACGTCAAAATTAGAATAAATATCGCATTTTGCATTAAATTTGACGTCAGCAGAGCAGTTTCCTTCTAATTGTCCGAACAAAAGCTTTTGATGTTGATACACGTTGGGTTATTAAAGGAAATATACTGCTTGTATTCCTTCGTCAGATATAGTATTTTACAAACAATTCTAGTCCATTCATCAGGTGCTTTGAAGTGGTAATATTTGAGATAGGATATGCTTTAGAAAATTTGTTCCTTAGGGATGAAAAACTGTAGGTTTTATAGCGAACGAGCAGAAAGAGGAAAGTGTAAATACAGTTTAGACGTTTCTTTGCAATTTAGTACAAATAAAATTGATAATAATACATTGCAGTACTTTGCATTTGTAAGGTGGACTGTTCTACGTGCTACTGTCTGTTAGCCTGATGCATTACCGTATCACATTCAGTTTTTTAATTTAATCTGATTCCAGTCACCATAATCAGCAGTAAAATCTGCAGACTTCAACGATGATTACAATTACAAGACATTCCTTATTCCTTGTATTCTCAGCTATAGTACAGAAACGCTTGGAACAAATTCAGATAAAAATCTACAGTTCTGTAATTTCCTCTTTACCCTTCCCCAACCCTAATTCAGTGAAATATTGTTTGGCGCGCATCCAAACAGCAGCAGAAAAGGGTTCATTGATTGAATGGAATTTAAGTTACAATTACCGATTAGAAGCCAGGAGCCGCCCAGAAACCCCAAAACAGTGGGAACCCGAATTGTATAAAACACACACACACACACACACACACACACACACACACACACACATATATATATATATATATATATATATATATATATATATATATATATATATATATATATATATATATATATATATATATATATATATATATATATATATATATATATATATATATATATATATATATATATATATATATATATATATATATATATATATATATATATATATATATATATATATATATGTAGTGTGTCCCACGAAGAGGCTTACGCATTTGATCCGCCATTATGTTCTCATTCTTCCATTGATCCTTTTAAAACTATACACACATATTTAAGAAAGTACCAGAAATAGTATATGAGAATTGCATCTGGCTGATATTTGTAGAGACAAAATGGCGTCCAAAATAAATAAATTTTATCACTCCTAAAAATCTCACTGTACTGCAGTATTAAATAAGATTGTTGAACAGCTGTTAACTACTTTTTTTAAATAGAGCAAAGGCATTACCTAATTTTTTCGTGCCATTTTAGGGGATTAGGTATATACAAAATGTTTTTTACAATTGAGCAAAAAGCTAAGTGTTCTGCGTGGGCCGTTGCTTTTGATAATATTGTGGAATCAATTAGAGGATTTCAGCTAGATTTTGCGGGAGTCAAACCTCCAACCAAAACATCAATAATATAAAAATATTAAAAACACAACGATGAGATTTTAAACGTGTTATCGACGAGGAATTACTTTGGATTTACCTCAGAAGTTATTTTCAAGAGCGTACGATTCATTTGTTGGGCGTTGTTATCAGTTTGTAGCTGTGGATGGTTTCCAGTTTGAATAGGTCTGATTTATGAAATTTTCATTTGGTTATTTTAATTGGTTTGTGTCTAATTAAACTTTAAAAAATAATTTTAAAATAAAATTTTGTTTGAAAAAATAACAAAATCAGTTCTATACTTTATTTAAACTTTATTTTAGCCGCCATTTTGTCTCTATAAACAGCAGCCAGATGCAAATTCTCACATACTATTTCTGGTGTCTTTTTTAAAAATCATATGTAGTATTAAAATGATCATTGAAGGAATGAGAAAATAATGGAGGATCAAATGCGTAAACCTCTTCGTGGGACATACTGTATATATGTATATATATATATATATATATATATATATATATATATATATATATATATATATATATGTGTGTGTGTGTGTGTGTGTGTAATATATGTATCGACCTCACATAAAATGATATAGAGGCCAGGTTAGGAGTTACAATGAAGTGAGATACTACGGCATTAAACTGCGCTCCTCTTATAAAGTAAACAAATATCCAAGTGATCAGACTGAAATTTAGTTTTGAAGTATGTTTGTATGTTTGCGCACTGTCCGATGTCAATAAGACTTCGAATACAATTACTAAGCCTTTAATTTCTTTCTTCATTTTTCTAACTTTTATTATCAAGCAGTTTTTGTGAGCTGAGAAAGTTTTACGGAATATTCAGTACTTATTCGATTATCCAGTAACCGCAAAATATCGTGCCTTACTATTTGTTTATATGGATACAATATGTAAACTTGCGTGTTACATTTGTACAGCTTAAACGTAACATGTAAAATACAAACATTCAAGACAAAACATTGAAGCGGTGAGAATAGAAAGTAACACTTCACAGAATAAACTAGAAACTACACAATAATTGGTAAATACAGTATCATGTGAGGGTATGTTTTTGTTACAGGAGGCGACGTGACGTCGGATGGCTGACGAGGAGTTGCGGGAACTGGCGGAGATCAACTTGTCGCATCAGTATGGCGGTGGACGTTGGGTCGGCGGTGGATACGGCCGCAGTCCTGGAGGCACCGGTCCAGGAGGCGGCTCCTTATCTCACCATAGAGCGCCTCCGCCCCAGCAGCCGAGCAACAGGGCGGCGGAGGCGGAAGACATCATGGGCAGAGGAGGCACGGGACCTAGAGGGCGTTCGGGACTGTACTATTCCCCGCCGGGGACGTCGTACACGATAGTGGAGCGCCCCGCGCCTCAACATCCGCGCGGCACTTACCTCGGTTCCTCGACGACCTTCAATAATTCCAGGCAACCACCTAGCAACAAGAAGAGGCCTATATCTCCGGAACAAGTTCTCAAGTTATTCGGACATAACAACAACCTGAAACCTCCTGAACTTAGGGAACACCATCCGCCTCCGAGGAGACCGTCCCCTAGTCCCCACATGGAGCAGCTAGCGGTCAGAACAGTAAATATGTCCAGAGGACCTCCGGATACTCCTGCCAGTTCTAGTCATGGTTTCGGAATATGTGTTAAAGGAGGAACCAAAGATTCGTCCGGTGAGTTCATTTCATTATTACCAGTTGTTATTATCCTTAATTATTTTATTTTAAGTTAAATAAATAATAAATAAACTTAAACTAAAAAATAAATATACTTCATGTTTTTAAAATGTGATTATTATTTTATTTACAAAGTTGTTCAACTTTAAGTCTGCTAACTAGATGCAAGTTAATACCAAAACTCGTTTATTCTATTTAACAATAATATCCGATAATTTTGTTAATAATTTTAATAACGTTTAATTATTAAAGTTTTAAAATTCATATTAAAAGATTTATTTATTGATAAAAATATGAAATATTTATGGAAAATGTATATAATATTATTATAATGACATTAGATTTAATGTTTTATTTTTAAACTTGCTTATATAAACTGAATTTTAAATTGATATATTACACCTTACATACTATTTATTACACATGTGTCTAGATTTTGTCTACTGTAATTTAAGGAAACTTTTTAATATGTCAATCTTTTCAAACAACCTGTATTAAGTTTAATTCACGTACATTACCTTCAGAAACCTGACTCAACAAAGGCATGTTTTCATGTACAAACCAATTTGTTACGTTTGAAACAATAGAGTGTAAATGAACAGTTGGTAGACAGTTCAAATTGATGTCATTTAAAGGTAAAGGAGTGTTCTCTAAATATACTTTAGGGAAGGACGGCCTAAGTAGAACGTAATTACAGTATAAAGCTAAAGCTATGTGTTCCTTCCAAACAAAACCGCAACACGGTTTTTTTTGCTAAAATAATGATCTGCATACATTAGCATTTTAAGCTTTCATTACATTTTTTTCAATATCAGTCTGTTTTTAAAAAAACCTGATGTAGGCCTACTAGAATTTAAAACTAATTTTGACGATGAAAGCAGAGTTATAAAAAAGTGTAAGAAAAACTTTATGAATTTTTTAAGATTAAAAATTATGTCAATTTTGAAAATGCTTTATGGTTTTCGGTTTGTAACGAACTTGTCTAAGCTATTACCAAAATCGTATTGCGTACTACATTTGCGCATCCTCATAATACTCCCGAGCATGAAACGTCAAGCTGAGCTGGCCGCGAGAAACTTAGCTGTCTACAACTCCCGTGAGAAAACATTTAATAGGTTGGATCAAAATAAAATAACTAAAAATAAACTATAAAAAATTGCAGCAAACAAAATAAAATTAAAGTAGTAAATGACGTTCAATAAAACTCAAAAATAAATTTAATTTTAGTTTTTGAATATTTTAAAACTGGTCCAGTATGAAATTTCTTTTTCAATATAACCTCTAAAAGAACACACTGAAAATTAATGTAGTTAAAACCAGTATTACCTTTAAAGGCCTATAATATTGTATGGTTAATAGAAATGCTTCTGAAAACTGTTTAATAACATGTAACTGTTTAATAAAACATTTAAAAAAATCTAAACTACAAAAGACTTAATTTTTTAATTTACTAGTTCTTTTAATAAAAGAGACCTGCTACCATTTCACCAACTAATGAGTTAATCTCACTTACATAACTTTTTAACTCGTATTAAGACCAAATTACACGTATCTGTTATGGCAGAATTAGGTCTTCTGAGGGTTGCAACTTCAATTACAGACTCTTGTGGGTAAACAGTAAGGCTGTGTATGCAGTTTGTTGGGGGCTTGCAACCATATTACGGACTGATCGGAAGGCACACTATATGCTTACAATATTCATAATATATGAAATATACCAAATTTCATCTTTTTACAATTGTAGTCAGTATGGCAGTGAGTGAGTGCTTTGCCTTTTGTATTGATATCTTAATCATATTATATTTCTGAAAGTTTGTGTGTTTGTTTGTTATTCAATCACGCTTTATAACAATAACTGGACCAATTGAGATGAAACTTGGTACGAAAATGGTTTAAGTATATGAGATAAACATAGGCCTATTCCCGTTTAAAAAACGTCATTATACTACTTACCCAGCCCAACATAATTATGTAGTATTTAGTTTTGTGACATGTGTTAACTGTAGTTAGGTTTAATCACTGTTTACTGTTTACTGGACCTGAGATTTAGGCACCTGAGATGGACATAGATCTAATCCCATTTTAAGAATCTTAATCTTTGTTTTATTTATTGCAAAATTATTACTTTTAATGTTACATTTTCAATTATTTTAGTTGACATTTTTTCAAAACTGACTCTAATTTGTTACTTTGTTTTGAATTTTTAATATTAAATGTAAGAAAGAGAACATATTACGATACGTCAAAAATTAATAATTGTAAGTATTTTCTCTTTGTGAAAATCTGGTTTGCTTTATTGTTTGTAGTTTTGTTATTTTCAGTTTCATTAGATCAAATAATCACAATCTGGTGTTTCACATTTAACACTTTTCTATGTTTTCGACGCAGAGTGCAGAATATATAACATATACAATTTTACTAGGATACTTTAATTGTAAGGTAGTATATATATTTGTGTAATTACATTATATGAAAAAATGGTAAATATGTAGTGTAGCATGACCTGGATTTTTCGATATTTTGTTACTAAAACGCTTTATTAAGTGCCCAAAAGCAAGAACCCAAACTATATAAGCGCGGAAACCACAAGAAGTACGATAAAAATCGAAAATAAAAGTGACCAACATAACCTCAAAATTGCTACCGCGCGAAAATCGGTAACGTGTTGTAGATCGGTAAAACAATAAAAAAAAAGTCTAACACGGGTTTTGGGTGATAAGAACCCACTTTTTTTAAAAAGAATACTCCACAACCTAACTGACACGGTTGTTGGGCCTAATACGGTGATTCAGGAAAAAAACCTTAATTTTTTTTAAAAAAGTATTCCATAACTTAACTAACATGATTGTTAGGCTTAACACGGTGATGCGTTAAAAAAACCTTTATTAAAAAAAAAAAAATACATCATAACCTAACCATAACACGGTTGTTGGTCCTAACACGGTGATGCGTGTTCTTTAATGCTATTATGATTGCTGGCAAAGCCGTGACGGGTAATAGCTAATCATATTATATTTCTAAAAATTTGTTTTTATTTATTTGTTTGTTATTCAATCACATTTTAACTACTGGACCAATTGAGATTAAATTTGGTATGAACACGGTTTAGGTATCTGAGATAAACACAATACTATTCCAGTTTAATTGTATAATAGTGACTTTTTAATAATACTGTATTTTATTAAAATATGACAGGACCCTGTTTTAGATTATCGAGTTGCAAAAATTTATATGTCTTGGCCGAAAACCATAAATCGTATAATATTGTATATAGAAATATATTAAAATGAAATGAACCTATTCTGATTTTGAAAATCGACTATAAATTTTATTGCTTACATTATAATTGAAGGCAAAGCTGCAACGGGTAACAGCTAGTTATCAATAAATTTACATAAAAATTTTTAAAGAAGTAATAGGGGTCAAGATCTTCATTCATTTCAAGGTCCTGGGGCATGATAGCATGACGGCCATTTTCGTCTTTCCAACTTCCCTAAAATGAAGTGAGGGAAGACAGCGCACTCGGAGAGTTGTAGGCGGATTGCGGTGTTGAGGTGTTAGGGCTGATGAAGAGGCGGTAGCGACCACAAAGCTGCATTACACGCTTGCACGGGTTGCGCCAACTAATTAAGCAGTAAACATAGGCCTTCCTTTTAATAAGCGCTTAGCTTGTACCGCCTCTACCCAGACAAATTAGGCTTTGTAATTGTAATTGCATTTTATATTGGATAAGATAAGCAATTGTTTTAATTTTATACAAATCAAATAAATAATTAACGTTGGATAAATAATAGTGATATTGAAACCACCGTGCTGAACTATTACTATATGGAATAATGCATTTGTATTGGATAACAAATTTTAGTTGGATGAATAGTTAGTTAGGTAAGACACGCTTAGTGAATTTTAAAAGTTTTATGAAAAACAATTTAAAGTTTGTGTTGTGCTGCAGGTGTCGGGGTGTACATCTCGCGGGTAGAGGAAGGAAGCGTAGCGGAGAAGGCTGGACTCCGTCCTGGGGACTCGATATTAGAAGTGAACGGAACGCCCTTCACTGGGATATCCCACGAAGAGGCGCTCAAGGTACGAAAGGTTATTATGCAATTTCACTATTCCATTACTGTTAAGTTCAATAGAGTAGCAGTATATTGCAGCTTCTTAGGCCGTTGTGTTCTGTATTTTGGTAGTGGATTTTTAACGATGCATTAAAACTCTGTATGTGTTGTTCATGTTCCGAAATATTAAGTAAGTAATTATTTATTTTAGTATTTTAAGTCTACCACTGTTCTTGCGGCACGTGCATTTTTATTTATCTATGAACAGTGTTTGTAACACGCAAAGTCGTTAAACAAATCATAAATACATTACATGCCTGAAAGATATTCTGAAACAAATTAATGTATTATTCACAGATAATGATAATATTTTCGTCTCGTGATAACAAAGTTACCAATAGATATTGTATTGCGAGTGGAGTAGTAAAGGCCTGAGGAACCGATCGATAAGAAGACACTGTGGGGGGAGTGCGTACGCTCGTGCCCCTGCCGTGACCTCGACACCAATATTTCCAAATTCTTTGTAATACTTCACGGGTTAATGTACAGCTGTTAAATATTGCGTAACATTGCTTTCTTGTATGTTTTATGTGCGGACCAAACGTTAATATAAGCGTCCAGTTTTATTGTGATTACTTTGCACATAGTCAAGTGCCAATGATTTTGCTGCTTTTCTAAAATGCGCGCCTCAAGGTTATAGGTTCGAACCCTAGTTACTTGTGTTGTTACACACTTACCGTTAACACTAATTCATCGACCACATTAGACTATTTGACATACAGTCGCTAAGCAATGTACGAGTTTTGTGCAAGTGTTAATTGTGTAACAGTGACGTTTTATACGTTTATTACATATGTGACTATAAAATGTTTGAATTATTTTAAACTCCATCAAACTATTTACTCAGTCATCCAACTTAATTATATAGTATTTAGTTTTGTGTGTTAATTGTATAACAGTGACGTTTTATGTGTTTATTATATATTGGTAGGTGTGAATAATAAATATTTAAATTATTTTAAACGTCATCATAATACTTACCATGTCGAACTTAATTATTTAGTATTCAGTTTTGTGACATGTGTTAACTGTACAACAGTGACATTTTATTAGTATTTTATACTTCTTTATATATAATTATAAATTTGAAAATGTGTGCATGTTTGTTTGTTATTCAATCACGCATTAACTACTGGACCGATTGAGATGAAATTTGGAATGAACATGTTTTAGATGGACGTAGATGAATTCCCGTTTTAAAAATATGAATCCGTTTTATTATTTATTATAAAATTATGGTTTATAAGCTTTTATTTGCAATGATTTTAATTCAAAATTTTTAAAAAATCCCTATAATTCCAAACAACCTGCCTTTCCAATTAAAATATTGCAGTTTCCATCTAAGTTGGCATTTACAATGACAATTAATAAGTCGCAGGGTCAGAGTTAAAAATAGCAGGAATACATTTGGGAAATCCATGCTTCTTCCAAGGTCAGTTATATATCGCTTGTTATAGTGTCGAGTAGCAAAAATTTATATGTCGGCCGAAAACCATAAATCGTATAATATTGTATATAGAAATATATTAAATTGAAATGAACCTATTCTGCTTTTGAAAATCGACTATAAATTTTATTACCTACATTATAATTGCGGGCGAAGCTGCAACGGGTAACAGTTAGTATAATAAGTACATTATATATATATATAATATCTTAGCTATTATTGAAAAAGTGATATTCAGATTAGGATCAACGCTAGTTCAAGGTCACGAGTTTTTGTCAGCTGTATTTCATTTTTCAATAGAAAATTTGCTAGGGATTAGTTCACTAGGTTCAGAAAACAGTAAATAAATAAATATATCAATCGTTACTCATGTTGTTACTCTTTATTGCAAATTTTAAAAAAATGTAAAATTGAATTTAAAACCGCTTGGTGCCCAATTATCTCAGGTTCCGTACACACTTTGAGAAGGTCGTGCTTAAAAGTACGGTGTTTTGTGGTATCAGAATCACTCGCTAGTTTTTAAAGTGGCTTACAATAAAGTATTGATATAGTTCTCGTTTTAACACATTTATGTAACATTCTTCACCTACCTAATTAGTTATATCATGATTCGATGTTGTCTGTAGTTACTAGTAACGGAATCACTGTGGCGAAGCAGGTTTGGATGAAAATTCTTAACATTTTGTTTATTCCAAGGATTTTGTTATGCTATGTGTGAGTGATAGAGTGATAATGTAGGGTGCACTTAGGGGACTCTGTGTGGAAGGGAACTCAGACGTTAGGGCTGACAGGACACCGTACTCCAAGAGATCCTGTGGGTCCAGTTAGAGGGAGAGTGGGGACGTTGTGTAGAGAGGAACTCAGAAAGAAGATAAGACCGATTATAGGGCTGCGACGTCAGGGATGACAGGACACCGTACACCAAGAGGTCCTGTGGGTCCAGTTAGAGGGAGAGTGGGGATGTTGTGTAGAGAGGAACTCAGAAGGAAGATAAGACCGATTATAGGGCTGCGACGTCAGGGATGACAGGACACCGTACACCAAGAGGTCCTGTGGGTCCAGTTAGAGGGAGAGTGGGGATGTTGTATAGAGAGGAACTCAGAAGGAAGATAAGACCGATTATAGGTCTGCGACGTTAGGACTGATAGGACACCGTACTCCAAGAGATCCTGTGGGTGCAGTTAGAGGGAGAGTGGGGACGTTGTGTAGAGAGGAACTCAGAAGGAAGATAAGACCGATTATAGGGCTGCGACGTCAGGGATGACAGGACACCGTACACCAAGAGGTCCTGTGGGTCCAGTTAGAGGGAGAGTGGGGATGTTGTGTAGAGAGGAACTCAGAAGGAAGATAAGACCGATTATAGGTCTGCGACGTCAAGGATGACAGGGTACACCAAGAGAGTCCTGTGGGTGCAGTTAGAGGGAGAGTGGGGACGTTGTGTAGAGAGGAACTCAGAAGGAAGATAAGACCGATTATAGGGCTGCGACGTCAGGGATGACAGGACACAGGTCCTGTGGGTCCAGTTAGAGGGAGAGTGGGGATGTTGTGTAGAGAGGAACTCAGAAGGAAGATAAGACCGATTATAGGGCTGCGACGTTAGGACTGATAGGACACCGTACTCCAAGAGATCCTGTGGGTGCAGTTAGAGGGAGAGTGGGGACGTTGTGTAGAGAGGAACTCAGAAAGAAGATAAGACCGATTATAGGGCTGCGACGTCAGGGATGACAGGACACCGTACACCAAGAGGTCCTGTGGGTCCAGTTAGAGGGAGAGTGGGGATGTTGTGTAGAGAGGAACTCAGAAGGAAGATAAGACCGATTATAGGTCTGCGACGTCAAGGATGACAGGACACCGTACACCAAGAGGTCCTGTGGGTCCAGTTAGAGGGAGAGTGGGGATGTTGTGTAGAGAGGAACTCAGAAGGAAGATAAGACCGATTATAGGGCTGCGACGTTAGGACTGATAGGACACCGTACTCCAAGAGATCCTGTGGGTGCAGTTAGAGGGAGAGTGGGGATGTTGTGTAGAGAGGAACTCAGAAGGAAGATAAGACCGATTATAGGGCTGCGACGTCAGGGATGACAGGACACCGTACACCAAGAGGTCCTGTGGGTCCAGTTAGAGGGGGAGTGGGGATGTTGTGTAGAGAGGAACTCAGAAGGAAGATAAGACCGATTATAGGTCTGCGACGTTAGGACTGATAGGACACCGTACTCCAAGAGATCCTGTGGGTGCAGTTAGAGGGAGAGTGGGGACTTCATGTAGAGAGGACTCAGAAGGAAGATAAGACCGATTATAGGGCTGCGACGTTAGGACTGATAGGACACCGTACTCCAAGAGATCCTGTGGGTCCAGTTAGAGGGAGAGTGGGGACGTTGTGTAGAGAGGAACTCAGAAGGAAGATAAGACCGATTATAGGGCTGCGACGTCAAGGATGACAGGACACCGTACACCAAGAGGTCCTGTGGGTCCAGTTAGAGGGAGAGTGGGGATGTTGTGTAGAGAGGAACTCATAAGGAAGATAAGACCGATTATAAGGCTGCGACGTCCGGAATGACAGGACACCGTACACCAAGAGGTCCTGTGGGTCCAGTTAGAGGGAGAGTGGGGGTGTTGTGTAGAGAGGAACTCAGAAGGAAGATAAGACCGATTATAGGGCTGCGACGTTAGGACTGATAGGACACCGTACTCCAAGAGGTCCTGTGGGTCCAGTTAGAGGGAGAGTGGGGACGTTGTGTAGAGAGGAACTCAGAAGGAAGATAAGACCGATTATAGGGCTGCGACGTCAGGGATGACAGGACACCGTACTCCAAGAGGTCCTGTGGGTCCAGTTAGAGGGAGAGTGGGGACGTTGTGTAGAGAGGAACTCAGAAGGAAGATAAGACCGATTATAGGGCTGCGACGTCAGGGATGACAGGACACCGTACTCCAAGAGGTCCTGTGGGTCCAGTTAGAGGGAGAGTGGGGGTGTTGTGTAGAGAGGAACTCAGAAGGAAGATAAGACCGATTATAGGGCTGCGACGTTAGGACTGATAGGACACCGTACTCCAAGAGGTCCTGTGGGTCCAGTTAGAGGGAGAGTGGGGACGTTGTGTAGAGAGGAACTCAGAAGGAAGATAAGACCGATTATAGGGCTGCGACGTTAGGACTGATAGGACACCGTACTCCAAGAGATCCTGTGGGTGCAGTTAGAGGGAGAGTGGGGACGTTGTGTAGAGAGGAACTCAGAAGGAAGATAAGACCGATTATAGGGCTGCGACGTTAGGACTGATAGGACACCGTACTCCAAGAGATCCTGTGGGTGCAGTTAGAGGGAGAGTGGGGACTCAGAAGGAAGATAAGAACGTTTATAGGGCATAAAGGTCAATGAAATGATTGTCCTCCATGTAAATACCATGGAGATACTATGTTTAAGCCAGGCGGGAACTATAAGTCACGGTCTACGATCGCATATCTCCTGGAGCTATGGCGCATAGTAGTTAGTCCACTGAACTAGTAACTAACAGGTCTTGTTGCACGTAATGCTGCCAATGCCTACCAAATCGTGTAACCTCTAGTAACTAATCCATGTAACTTTAACTAAATAAAAAGTAAAACTTTAGAAACATAGAAGTACCTAAATAATACTATATGTGAACACAAAAACATACTGACTTTGTTCAACAGTTCTTGCTATCACATGTTAAATTTTAAGATCGTAGTCGTAGATTATTTTACAGGTATGACGATATACATAAAGAATAAATGAAAGCATAAAATATTATTTTAAGGGAAATTCGTAACTGTCGTAGCGACAATCTTATTGGATACTGGCCAGAAACATTTCAGCTCCAGCCATTTGTAAAGACTTGTTAAAGTGTGGGATACATATGCAAGGTCCGGAGGAGCAACAGTTTCAAGGCTTTCTCGCCGATGTGCTGAAAGAGAATTTATAAAAATATTCTTTTAACTTTACCTTTTTTCTGAATTTCTGATTTCGTGGGTGTGTTATCATTTTAAACAATTTCTTAATTTCAATTTAAAATGAACTTATTGAATTCTTGTTAATTTTGTTAATTCAGAACTTTAAACTTATTTTTTGTTAATTTTTTAAAAATTTCTTATACCGTCTCTAATTTTAATATTTTAAAACGGTAATTTATGCAGTGAGTACGATAGTGAAATCAAGACTTAAAAATTATGTCAATAAAGTAATGGATATTTTAAGATTCCAAATGATCTTGCTGTGTAACAAAACTGACCAACCATCGCAAGGTTCAGTGAAATATATCTACATATGTTCTTACACGGCCACTCAAAACTCGTTCTAGAGGTCGGCATCAAGGTCACCGATTTGATATCCAAATCCATTTTCTGATGGAAGTCCGCAATAATTATCTTAAAAAACATTAATAAAAATATACCATTTAGTTTTAAATTTCGAAACTTCGAACGATTATTTTTAAAGTAATTATTTGTCATATTTTAAGGAATTCCATAAATTTATTCGTAATTTTGTGCCCCAAATCAGCGTTAATTCGTGGTCCTACGAGGTTCGGCTTTGCTGGTGCATCTACGTATAGGCCGTGTAATACCAAGATTCATTCAGTAATTTGGGAATACAACTTGTTGTTTCAAATAAAACCTCATTTTTGTTCTAACAGCTCTTTTTCAAATGTAAATTGCGACAAGAATAAATTTGTTAAATATATTCCCTGTAATATAAAACAAACATTACTGTTTTATATATTTCTATACATCTCGAGAACTAGTAAACAAACGATATTCAAGGGCTTCAATCCTTGCTTACATCACGCCGCATCGAATAGTTCTCAAAAAAAAAAAAATTAAAAACTGGAATGAGCAACGGAAGTTAAACAATAAACTTTACGTGAAAAATATGTACATTTTGTCTTTGATAATGTAAACCTTCGTTAGTTGTGCTTATGGTCTAATACAGCTGATTATATTGAAAAAGAAAAGATAACACATTTTAGCCGAGACAAGGTTCATTCACTCTTTCAACCATTACCGCTTTGCATGTTACTGTAGCCATGAGTTATCCAGAACTAATACCGGAAGTATTAAGCCTAAACCGGAAGTCGTAAGTCTAGATTGTATCTTGCTTTTTTACCTTATATCGAACATGCAAGTTTACTTTCTATGTCTAAGCACTGCACAGTTCTTTTCATATTTAATAAAAGTAATTGAAAGTGAAGTGTTTAAAAGCCGGCCATATTGAATCTGTTCCCTGTAACACGATACACATTACTACGATAACATAATATTACTTTTGATATCTTGTTTTTGAGATCGTGTATGTGGAGAGCTTCTTTACATTTTGCATATGGTTTTTTTTTTTTTTGTTTTGTGTTTGCTGCTTTGTATATTTAAAAGCAAAAAGTATTACTTTTAAGTCATTCTCAAAAAGTGATCTAGAGGTCAATACGGTCGGGTCATTTTAAGGTCCCGGGTCTGGGCTGTACTATGATGACACCACTTCAGTGGAAATTCACTAATAAGCAGACTGCAAGTTAGGCCAGAATCCGTGTGTCTATATTGCATAGTCTGCGCCTTGTAATTCTAATCTGACTCAGTCCAAGCATCGCTTAGTACAAACCATAATGATTGGTTTATTTTGAACAATAAACACATAGTACAAAAGTAATGCACAAACTGGCTCAACCCCCCCCACCACAAATTAAACTCGAAAAATTAGCCTAATTTTTAAAAACCGGTTCTTCATCTATTGCTGATCATTTGGACTGTCGTGAAATTATATTTACTGAATAATAATTAAATAAATGATTGGTTATAAATTATCGCCATTGAAATTACGCGTATGTTTTTTGATTTACTTTAAATGTTTTGTTTACGAAGACACACGCACGAATATCTTGTTTAGTTTATCGATTGGACTGGAACCAGATAGGACTACAGTTGTACAAAGTGTAGCTGAAATTGCTAATGACAATTTTGAAAATAAAATATTTTTCTGATTTTGTAAAGACGAGAATATATATATATATATATATATATATATATATATATATATATATATATATATATATATATATATATATATATATATATATATATATATATATATATATATATATATATATATATATATATATATATATATATATATATATATATATATATATATATATATATATATATATATATATATATATATATATATATATATATATATATATATATATATATATATATATATATATATATATATATATATATATATGTGTGTGTGTGTGTGTGTGTGTGTGTGTGTGTGTAACAGACTTCACTTCTCTGTAAGTGTCCACTATCTTAACGCGGGGTTTTCTTTAGATTTAATCAAGGCTAATTGGACGACATGTTTGCGATTCAAAATGCATTAGGAAATTATACCAATTAGGATAAGAGACTGTAATTTGTCACCAAGAAAGAAATACTTTTATACATGTAACGTAATAACTTTAACAACTCTTAAACTTAATACATTGTGGGGAGAGGGTAAGTTTTTTATGTTTTTCAGAATCCACTGTTTAACATTTTCAATATTGATGATCAGCCATTCATCTAGGAGTGAATATTATTTTCAGTTGTGAATGTGTTTCAGTAAGTACCTTCAGACCGTTGAAACAATTTTCCTTAATTCTGAAATAAATAGTCAAGACGAGTATTAACAAATTTCCAAGAATAATTTGTTTGGCCATAGGCTTACATTATTTTAAAATATGTTTTTACAATCACAGTCAAAATTATATTTTGTGTAAATAAGTACTTAAAATTTCACATTGGAAAAAATAATTGAATCGTTATCACCGACACAGTAATTCTCGTAACTTAAATTGTATTTGATAATTTAAAATGCGAACTTATGTAAATTTTAGTGATGATTATGGCAAAGAAAAACACATTTTTAATACAGTTTAATACACAAAATATGATGAATTGTTTTAAGAATAGAGATGACCACCATTTCGTTACTTCCAATAACTTCAATAATAATTTCATTTTTCAATGAATTTTCATTAAAAACATAATCGGTATTAATTAAATATTAAAAAGCTATATTTTTAAACAATTATTTTACATATATATATATATATATATATATATATATATATATATATATATATATATATATATATATATATATATATATATATATATTTTGTAATTGTAATTATTAGTTATAAAATTTGTAAAGAGGTTACAGCCACAGAATGCAATGCACCTTATTGACAAAGACACTGCGACACACTGTCTGTTGTTACTAAAACAACAAGAACAAGGTATAAAGAACAGCAGATGGGCAGTCTACGGGGTATATAGGCATCTTTGTTTTGTGTATACTTATTGCCTTCTCTTTTTGGGTAAAACAAATTGGGGCACGAGTTTCAGAAAGGATTTTGGAAAGTTATTTCATGGGGGACCTTTTAGATCGGTTAATAAAAAAGTGTTCATTCTTGCGTTGTTATCAAATGCAGAATTAGTCGAAAGAATATAAAATGGTTGTAATGTAGTAACTTGTATTAAGACTTTTTTGAACCACCTATAGTTGATTTTTAAGGAACTAGCCCAGTTAGGAGAGATTCCAAAGTCTTAACTATGTGTGTGTGTGTGTGTGTGTGTGTGTGTGTGTGTGTGTGTGTGTGTGTGTGTGTGTGTGTGTGTGTGTGTGTGTGTGTGTGTGTGCGCGTTTTCCTTTAAATACTTCTGTCTTGATCTTAATCATCACTTAACTTAATATTATATCCTTCAAACCAAACTAAATATACATAATATATATATATATATATATATATATATATATATATATATATATATATATATATATATATATATATATTATAATTTAGTTGTGGTAAAAAAAGTATGTACAAATGAGAATAATTTACAAAATAGTCGTTTTATATGTAAAAATAAAATTTTGTTACTTGAAATCATAAATAAGTAATAATACTTTATTACAAACAAAAACTTGAACTTATATTTTACACATATTTGACAGATAAGCTTCTTGTTTTTAAATATTCTTTATGTAATAACTTATGTACATTTTGAATACAATTTACTTATCGTTAGTACAGTTAGAATTATTTCATAATCACGTTTTTTTAGAAATTATGTTTGTCGCCTTCACTGAACGGTTGTTACTGTTCTGTTTTTCTGTTACAGGTGAGTGAGCTTTGTAACCTTTACTCCGAAGTATCTCAGTATTGTTGTAAGTAGCCTGCAATGAATTTCCGTTCAACTGTAGTGGTTTAGGAAGGTACAGTGAAGTATGCTTCAGTAGATAGTAAACTTAAAAACAAATTTTATTTTAAAATTATTTTCTGTAAAGCTAGAGAAGGTGACAAAGTCGTCTTTAGGAGATTGTTTACACTGAAGTCAGCCAGTCCGGCCGGTTTGATTTGTCGTTAGGCATTTAGACTGAAGTTCACAGGCTGTTTACAGAGCTCCAGAAAAAATAGAAAACACATAACATATAATCTTCAGCGCTAATCTTCAAAAGTTACACGCTTAAGTGTAAACGGAAACTTTAACATTCATCCAGTGCGGTGGCTGGAATGTTAATACATATTTATTAGACATTAAAATTCGTGGTTTGAGGTTTTCACGTGACGCTGATCCAAAAGCATATTGAATAGTCATTGATTGGTAACTTAAACTTTTAAAATTATTAGGTAGAAAATTGGTTGTTGCGTCTATATTTGGAATACAAGAGAACACTAGAGTCATCTGATCGGTTCTTGTTATGTTGAAAGCAAAGGACACACTGATGTTCAGTACCTAATTTCGACAATTTTTTATTGTTTTTATGAAATTAAAAAAAAGTTACTAAAGTATGTACGCTACACAAATTATTTTGACAAATTACCGAACCCTTATTTGGCTTGTTTCCAAAAACGAGGTGGTATGTTGAGGGCTGCTGCAACGAGATAACATATTCTCCCAGCACACTTAACTGTTATTTTACAAAAGCACTTTTGCCGTTACGGGCGAAATGTTGTACACTGTATCACGTATCTACTCTTTTATATACTGTTTTATTAATAAACAAAGTGCTGTAACATTGGCTTTTTTAATTTTTTCTTTATTTTATGTCAGTCAGGCTTACAGAAAGAGGTCCGAATAAATAATAATAAAGTTGTCGTTATCTTCACAGATTTTAAACAATATGTGATGAAATAGTTTTTGAAAATTACGCTGATTTTGTTCGTAACCTAAGAACTGGATTTTTTTTGGAGACAAGCTTTTATTTCAGTAAGTTTTATTTTTTCCCCAAAACAACGTGTCTATATGAAAATTTTAAAATCTCGAATTGGAGCGTTAGTTTAGATCAGCTGCATTAAAACGTCATAGTGGTTTTGTACGATTTACTGGTTTCGAAGCGATCAGCTGCTGTATTTTATAACTACAGAGACCGGATCGTAAAATGTAGGTAAGGCCGATATCAGCGATAAAATAGTAACTTCTGACCTCAAACATAGTACGATATAATAAAGCACGCAAAGCAATTGGCACAAACTTTCTCATATCCAATATAAAAGTACCCGACGTAAAATGATCTTCATTTTTCTAATTTCTCTTACAAATTATCGAAAAATAAATAAATAAAATCTTCGGAAGTAATTTTTTGAAACCGATTTATGTGATTTTATTCAAACATGGGTAGTATAAAAATATTAATAACTTAATTTTAAGTAAAAACCAAACCCCAACTGCAGCCAGGGTAAATCCTTCCATTTAAATTATTGCCCTATTTACCCGGTAGGATTGTTACTCACGTCATATATATATATATATATATATATATATATATATATGAAATTGTGGTTAGATTTGATTTAAACTTGGCACAAAAATCGATTTAACTGTCAAATCTTAGGCAAAGTCTTTGAATTAAGAAAGTTAATTTGACTGTTGTCGAGTTTCATTTTTGTATTTTCAGTTTAATTTCAAAGCTTAATTCCAAAATATGCACATTGCATTGCTAATTTTGATTTCGAAATCAGATTTCCAAAAATGAAATGTGAAAAAATATTTTAGGAAATTTGCTTCCATCACGTCTGAGAGGCTGGTGCGTGTCGAAACATTTTTTATAAGGTTATGTTTAGCCACTTAAATATTGCTTGCTTAGAGCTAGAGTAAACGCATTTCCATAATTGAGAATGGATTATGTTTCTTTCGGAATTACAAAACCGAATAAAATTAAATTATTTAGAAAGAATTATTATAGCATTAGCTACCTCCCCTTATATATCTATAAAGGATATTAGCATAAAATTGAAGTCGAACCTGTTATATTTGTGGTGTTTAGGCTGCCACTTAACTGATTAAGGTTGTTCATGTGTACAGCCTTTACCTTGCCTCACTTCACTTATAAACTTTGTTATGTTGGTAGCTCAATTTACAACTTGGGTCAATGACTTTACAGGGTTCACTTTGTATATACCTACAATACATTACCGGTCCTTGTTTAATACTAAGTACGGTGACCGGCCAGTCTGCTGCGACTGAACAAAGTCGTAGGTTTCAGATCGTACTTTGACCTTTCCGTTAACACCGAATAGTCTAACTGGTACTCAGTACGGACGTATTACTTATTACTTTCAATTTGTTACTGCTTACAGCCGCACAATGCCAGACAATATCACACTTTGCGTGCTTACAACAGACACAAATTTACAGGATCAATAACAAAAGTAGTAGGAATGATTTTTTTAATTTATTAAAATTATATTTACAATTCCTTAATATTCTTCGAAATAGTACCCTTAGGCAGCTACCCACTTAAAATAACGCTGCTGCCATTTACCGTACGCCTTCTGGAAGTCAGCTTCGGGAATGCTGTTGAGAGCCCTCGTCGATGCTATTTGAACGTCCTGAATCGAGTCAAACCGATGTCCCTTCAGCTGTCTTTTCATCCATGGGAATAAAAAAATGTCAGGTGAAGCCAGATCGGAAGTGTATGCGGGGTGCGGCAACGTGGCAACGCCGAATCGGGCCAACAGTTGCCTCACGACGAGCGCGCCATGGCACAGCGCATTGTCGTGACGCAGCGTTCAGTTGTCGGAGATGTCTGGTCGGACGCGATTCATTCGGTCTCACAGACGGGTTAGCACTGGGTGCAGTTCTCGGTTAATGCCGTCATCGGCCGTCCGGTGCGATGGTCGTCTTCAACGTGCTTCCTACCTTCTTTAAACAGTTTGTGCCATTCAAAAACACTGGAGCGGCTCATTGCAGTATCCCCGTCAGCCGACAACCATTTCTAGGGTCTCGGTTGCTGATTTCCCGAGTTTGACACAAAAAATTATCAAATAGCCCTTTAGCTGCTCGAGATTTTGACTCATTTTGTGCATCGACAACGACAAAAAACATGCTTCACAATAAACGATGTATATACTTAACCAAAGCCCGTAGGTGGCTGCGGCTGGTATTTCTCTGTTGTTAAGTGTTCCTTCCATCTCGCCCAGCCAGACAAACCCCTCTCCACTGCTCCGCTCACGCTACAGAAAATCAGTCGTACTACTTCTGGTATAGACCCTGTATATTTTTAGTATATTCATCTGCCTTTCCTAACTTTATCAATGTTTAATTTGTTGACGCGTTTCGTGTTATATCCATTATAAAAATATATTCATCTACCTTTCCTAGCTTTATTAATGTTTTATATGTTGACGCGTTTCGTGTTATATCCATTATAAAAATATATTCATCTGCCTTTCCTAACTTTATCAATGTTTCATATGTTAACGCGTTTCGTGTTATCTCCATTATACAAATATATTCATCTGCCTTTCCTAACTTTATCAATGTTTCATATGTTAACGCGTTTCGTGTTATCTCCATTATACAAATATATTCATCTGCCTTTCCTAACTTTATCAATGTTTCATATGTTAACGCGTTTCGTGTTATCTCCATTATAAAAATATATTCATCTGCCTTTCCTAACTTTATCAATGTTTTATATGTTAACGCGTTTCGTGTTATCTCCATTATACAAATATATTCATCTGCCTTTCCTAACTTTATCAATGTTTCATATGTTAACGCGTTTCGTGTTATCTCCATTATACAAATATATTCATCTGCCTTTCCTAGCTTTATCAATGTTTCATATGTTAACGCGTTTCGTGTTATCTCCATTATTAAAACGTATTTCTGTACTGTTCCGCCAAGCCCAGGGGTGGACAAAGTTGGGTCAACAATATAATAACATCCCTAGCAGAGATTAAAAATATAATATATTAATCACTTCATGAACGCATGTCGTTTTGTGCATCTCTAAAGCTTAAACTGTTCAAATGTTTGTATGTAATTGTAGAGTAGTTTATGTCGTAATTTGTTTTGTTTTTGAGACACTGTTTTGATCAACTGTATGTAGCCCTTAAATAACCAAAGTGAAATGTTTAAGTTACTACCTGTCTAAGAAAATGTGTGAGGCTATATGTAATTTTGTTAAATGATAAAAAGTGGTTAAAAATGCAAACCAGTATAACAAATGTGTGTTATTAATTTCAAAATGATTTATATAAAAGAAGATAGACCGCGACTTATTCAAGAGTAAGCGTTATTTTGTAATCATGCCATCAAACAAAATGCTATTTATAATATTGACGTGTTAAGTTTGAAAGCCAGTAGGACTTAGCCCTAAGTAAAAAGTAATAGTTCGAATGCCTGATGACATAACAGCATAAATTCCTAAATTATGATCAGAAAACGTGCGGATTATCGCGTTAAAGGTTCATATCAAAACAAATACGGCGCTAGATAGGCAAAGTGTATACCAGTGTGTTATTTTGTTGCCTAACTTGGCGCCGTTACGAAGGCTTGCACCAGACATATCCGATTCCTTCATTTTTTAACAACTAATTGTATTTGTGTATGCTTTTCATCATTTGTATTACCGAGTATGATGTAAACGTCAGGGTACATAATTCAAAATTTTACACGAAATTTTTCATATTCGATTATTTTGCCAAAATAACCACCGTAAGCAAAAAATCAGAAAATACTTATTCGTTCTCAAATCCGTTTCAGTTAGATAATTGTAATGAGGCTTTTGATACTTAAAAAATAATAATTATTTCGTTGTAACTTACACTTGGAACGCAGTGAGGGAAAAGTACTACAAATCAGTAAGGTGAAGGCATGGGTACTGAGAGGAACCTTGAGGGCTGCAGGCAGTGGACCACCCAAAGTCATGGATGGAACAGGTCTACTGAAGTAATACTCCATGAGCTCACTTTGGCTTCGGTGTCAGGGCCTCTAAATATCTGATGTACTTACTTTGAGACTTGAGTCAGGAGATCACAGCCTATGGGATGGTTGTACACTGAACATGACAGGGACTCGTACAGCGTTATGAGTATGAAATAAATCTTGTTCACCATTGTTACGAAAGTAATTGCTATATCAGCCAGCTTATGGGGGTGTAGCAACATTATTGAATAACATTGTGTAACAGAACATTTATAGCATCAAATATATTCATTTGCCATATAAATATAACAACAAACACCTATAACATGTGTTTCAAACATCGAATAACATCTGGTAAACAAACATTTCGATACTGTAGGCACTCTCAAAAAGTTGTATATTGCTCCATATACACAAATGAAGGCAATTGTCCCAATAAACGGAGAAATTAATTTTTATCTAGACTCTTTAAAAAAATCTTATTTCATCATTACAGTTTGCTTGTTCTGTGTAAATTAGCATTTTAATTTTAAAGTTTGCAATATTGCATTATTTCAAAAAAACGTTGTCAATTTTGACCATATCAATCATCTGAGTTTAATCTACTGTTGAACTCTAACATAAGCCGAAGAGAGATCGTTAATTTTCAGTGAATGTTTACAATTGGCACGTTTCCATCAGCGGTTAGAGTCAGCTGTTGTTAAACAAAGGCGTTAGTTGAGATTATTCACTTTGCCAAAAGTTGGATGGTAGAACATTGAGATGCACATCTATGTCAACACCTACAGTATTTATTTAAATGACAGAAATGAAACTAAAAATTAATTACAAAATTCTTCTTATTGTTTCGTGCATGCACAGTTGCAATCAATTAGTATCGAAGTATTATTATTAAAAAATAATAACTATTCCGTTGCAACTTACACTTGGAACGTGGTGAGGGAAGAGTCACTCCTTACAAATCAGTAAGGTGACGGCATGGGTACTGAGAGGAACCTTGAGAGCTGCAGACAGTGGACCTGCCCAAAGTAATGGAGGGAACCCTACTGAAGTAATAGGTATTCCTTCATGGGCTCACTTTGGCTTCGGTGTCAGGGCCTCTAAATATCTGATGTACTTACTTTGAGGCTTGAGTCAGGAGATCACAGCCTAACGGTCGGATTAGTCGTCTCAAACTATTAATCACTGTGAGGTACACGCGCCAGCTGATGTGCGGGGCTGGCATCAGCTCATTTCTATTGATGCAGCCATCATGTGTGTGTGTGTGTGTGTGTGTGTGTGTGTGTGTGTGTGTTTTAGCTTTTGGAAGACTTAAACTAAAAAAAAAGAAAAAAATTAATTTTGTTGATAGCTTATCAGAGTTTATGTATTGCAGTTAAAACTCTAATGACATAAGTATGAATTTATGGATGTATTTATGTTTATATTGTTATGTGTATTTGTACCCCATTCATTCTTAGAGTCTAAACTGTACAACCTGCACAATGATGGCAGAATCAAAGCTAACTATAGCCTATACTTGCATTTTCATGTTTTGTTGTAAAAGGGAGCAAAAATACTTTTCGTTTATTTTCTTTAACTTTTACGTCATTATTTCTTTTTTTTATTTCCCCGCAGGAGTGGAGACTAGCTGCACCTATTGAGAGAATTTAGACGTACCTCGCGGTACCCGAGTCTAACACATACACTTATAACACTGCACTTACGACTTTACACTTTACACTCACACTTACATTTAGGAGGCGATAATAGCCTCAATGTGCTTTTCACCTTAAAATAAAAAACATATATAATGAAATATATAATTGACTGTATAATGCGAATATATAATATATTATGTAAATTACATGAAAAACCAGTATATGTTCGACACAACACAACTCCGAAGTTTCGCTAAAATCGTATCTGACATGTAACGGTGTAAGCAGTGCTGGAGTTACTGTGCCATTATTTGAAATTTTGAATTTATTGACCAATTTTGATGAAACCTGACAATTAGATAAAATCTGCCTATATGTATATCGGAGCCATTTTTTAACCCTGTTTTGATAAAAATCATATTTTCTCAAAATTGGCTTTAACTAATTTAATGGAATTTGGCTCGTTGTGATCTGTAAGTACTCGGACAAAACGTATGAGTCACTACATCGCCATATACGAATAACGGAGTACATGCAATTTTTATTTATACTCTGTAAGTGCTAGTTTAAATGGAGGAAAATTATTTAAAATATAAATACCAAAATGACCAATGGTCAATGAAGCTGCCCTAATTACGTCGCATCGGTTTAAGTTTTAATTAGAGCTTCTTGCATAAGCCTACACGTGTACAAACATATTTACACTTTCGGAAAGAATGTTGACTTGAACTGCAGGATTCAGATAAAAGATAAGAGGGGACTGCTAAGAGTGCTTCAAAGGTGACCTACTTAACCGTGTGGACAAACAATTGTCAAGGCAAGACAATGTAATTGTATACAATTTACTATCGCCTTTCAAACACAGAAGGCTAACGATAATCGATTAGGTAAACATAGCCCAGAACTATTAGTCACTGTGGGGTACACGCGCCAGCTGATGTGCGGGGCTGGCAATCAGCTCATTTCTATTGTGTGTGTGTGTGTGTGTGTGTGTGTGTGTGTGTGTGTGCGTGCGCGCGTGCGCGTGCGCGTGTGTGTGTGTGTGTGTGTGTTGTGTGTTTGGAAGACTTAAACAAAACAAGAAAGTGGAAAAATCTATTTTGTTGATAGCTCTTTCTATAGCCTAATCCGCTCAAAAATTTCAAAATTTCGATTATTTCAAATCTTTATAAAATTATTATAAAATTTTTAACGTGCACTTTTTTGAAAATTTCTATTTTACCTTTGCAATTGGTTTTGCAATAATTTTAAATTTTCAAATTCCGTAGAACGTACGAACACGAATCTAATTTCCACTGAAGCTTGCACATAGTGTGCTAGTAAGCCAGTTGCAGTGACTTTGAAGCAAGTTCCTTATCCAAAAATATCTGCTCCACCGATTCGAAAGGGCGGCTACTAACATTGACTTTTTTTTTTAATTATAACTTTCAAACTCCAGCTTCAGACCTACAACCATGAGGTGCGCACGTTCAGAGACTCAGCGGACGATCAGTGTCACAACCGGTGGTGAAAGCAAGTTTTTAGAAAAGTTGAAGATAAGAAAAATTATCGTGTTATTTTTGAAAATCGCTTTCATCACGCAATACGGTTTCGCGCCTCCATCGTAAATCTAGTTTTATTTGTCAGTATCAGTTATACCGAAAATAAATAAGCCAATAGAAAGGCAATAAACTAAGATGACATAAAGTATTCATAAAAGAAAATTAAATTTGAATAAGGGGAGATAAGCCTGGAGCCGCCGATGTTTGTGACGTTCAATCAATATTGGCAGTAAAATTTATTTTATTGCGCACCAGAAGACGTTAAGTAAATTATTTAAATTTAGTACTTTGACATATTTACGTTTGAAAAGAGTTATATCTGCTTCGTTAACTTTGCTGGTGCGTCTACGTACCAAGGCCGTGTAATACCAAGATTCATTCAATAATTTGGGAATACAACTTGTTGTTGCAAATAAAATGGTAGAGAATGAAATGCTACAGGATTTGACAAAACCTGCCCATGGTCTACTTCCATGTCCCAAGATGGAACAGCGTAGGCCTACACCGAGCTCACTCTGCTTTTTTTATTAAATGGGGGTTAACAATGGCTCTATAGCCCCCGACAAGTCAGCTAAAAAGTTTTTTGTGTGCCCCTAACATTTCACCTTAAACCGACTCCAGTGCCCTTAACGAGCTCCAGAATCTTGTGTAAGGTGTCCTTGTTGAACTCCTGATCTGCTTGCTGAGGTCCAAAGAGTCTCTTTCTTTTGGCCTTCAGGACCTCGCAAACAAGGAGTATGTGTGCTGCGGTTTCAACACCCCGCCCGCACAAACGACACTCGGGCAAGATTTGTAACAATCCCAACTTATGTAAATGGTTCCAGCTGTGGCCGTGTCCGGTGATCATTGCAACGACCTGCTTCAGCGATTTCCTGTTAAACTGAACAAGTGTCTTTGTCAGTACAGGGTCTGGTCCCGAAAAAATCCGTTTCTCCGATCTTTGGCTAGGGAATTGTCGCCATCGTTTGGTGTGTTCATCCCTAGCCCATTTCCTTACTGCTCCTCTCGCAGTTGTGCGACTAATGCCGCACGCGGGCTCCAGTCCCACTAGTCGATAAGCAGCTCTTCTCTTGGCCATCATATCTGCTCTCTCATTTTATTCAATTCCGCAATGCCCAGGTACTCATCATAATTGCACCATGTTAGCACTCGACAGGACACAGAGGGAGAGAATCCCATACCAATTTGGATGTGATTTCTACAGAGCCTGTAATGCCGCCTGGCTGTCAGTAAGTATTATAATGTCCTTACCTGTAAGTCCTTCCTCTTAATACCCGATGAACACATGTTGAGATTGCACAGATATCAGCTTGGGACACTGTGCAATACCTACCTAGGCTAGCATTCTGCTTACCTGAGCACCTCTAGTTTTAGTCTAACCTTTCTACCAAATACATAGACTAAGATAGGAAGAAGTAAAATTAATTAAATTGTTTCAACTTTCATTTCATTTGCAAAACTTGAACGAAGATTTACAACTATACGGTTCCAAACGTACAACGACAGTGTCTCTGGCTCTCACACTGAACTTAAAATTCATCTATCAATGTTTATATGGGAAAGCAACGCCTGATGGTTGAACGTCCATTAACTAATAATCGCTTGATCCAACATTTGTGCTCTTGGAATAAATTTCTTCTCCCGACCCAACGTAGAACAGCATACACAGAAGGTTGGTTGTTTCAGGTGTAATATCCATAATGCCACTTTACCTCTGTATAGGTGGACATTTTATTTCCATAGTTACTTAAATGGTTTTTATTGCTGAAAATAAATCTTTTAAAGCTCCGAAAACCCCTGAGAACTGGCAAACTGGACCTAGTGAGTAAAAACAAATCAAGGGGACAAACATGGGACTCCATCTAATCTAGTAGGGAATAAGCAGTGGCATCAACAGAGCTGTAAAGCTTAAACTGAGAAGAGTGGAGGCGATATCTAAAGGTTTTCTGTATAAACCCAGAAGCAGAACCTCCCAAGGATCGAACCTTGGTACTATGGTGACACTTGCTTTAAATGTACATCAAGATGGAAGTGCTGTCAACCAGCCGTTACAAAGAAAAGGACCGGTCGTATTGTTTCTGAGTAAGCTTCTTGGTTTTGTCTGTGGCCCTTAAAAAAGTGTTTATCTACTGCGAAATTTTAGTTAAAATAAATTCAATTCCAAAAAAAATAAAGTCAAACTTGGCATTTACAACTATAAATTATTCATGAAATATAAGTTTTAAAACGCCTGTACCTGAGAAGGATACATATCAATGTAAAACAGCTTAAAGCATGCAAAGCTATTGTAGGGCTACTTCTCTTGCGTGCTTGCTTGCTCCCCCCATTATTATCTGAAACGATTAAAATTATAAAAACCCAAAGGACCTTTAATCCACCTGCTACAATAACAGCTAAGAAAATTGAAAACTTGCTTTTAGTTACATATTTTTCAATATTCGAATAAATATGAAAACTGACTTTTATTTACATATTTTGCACTATTAGAATAAATATGAAGTCTGACTTTTACTTTCGTATTTTTTAATAGGCTAACAAATACGAAAAGTGTTTGCGAGGGCAAAAAGAAAACAGCAAGGAGATAGGAGAAAACATGACCACATAAGAAATACTAAGGGAGTTGATCATGAATATGTCACGAACGCGATTAAGGATTGTAAAAAGAAGAAGAAGAAGAAGAAGAAATATTCTTTCATAAGAATTTTATAAACATATATATTCTTTCTGTTTAGTATCTAGAGTATGATTTATGTAGTCTTATGTGCTTTCTGTACTCATATATAAGCTAAAAATAATTGCAGCACTAATATAATAGGCCTTGTGTATTTCAGATGCTAAAATCATGTCGGCAACTCAGTATGACAGTCAGAAGTCCGAATCTGCCAGTAACTGCTCCGCCTCCTCAACAATCTACCGGGCCTTGGTTATTCCGACAAACCTACTCCTGGATGGACAGGCAAGGACGACCTGTATCACCGCCTCCTGAATATGCGAGAGCGTCCCCGCCTGTCCTCGTAGCACCTCCTCCACCGCCTCCGAGATGGAACTATTCCAGATCGAATAAAGAAAAAACTATTAGAAAGGTAAAACAACTATTTATATAAACTATAATTCAGTTGTTTTAGAAATTTGCGTAAGAATACTGTATTGTGGCCTAATGTTGTGAACAGGTGGAACTGAGCATAGAACCAGGGCAAAGCTTAGGACTGATGATACGAGGCGGGGTAGAATACAATCTGGGCATCTTCATTACTGGGGTCGACAAGGATTCAGTCGCCGATAGAGCGGGCCTTATGGTAAGTCGTTACTGCACTTAAGGTAACTAATTTCATTAGCTGAAAGTTGAATATATTGAAATCGTTCCTTTAAGTTTTACTTTCACAAAAAACGAAGAATGAAAATGTCCGATGAACGTGAACACATTTATGTTAAAACAAAATGGTCGTGATGTAATCCGTTTTGAAATGTCTGAGTTGAGCCATGTTGTGTGCAGTTTTCGGTTTACTGTGTAATTATTTAATTCATACATGCCACACAGATTTCAGTTTTCAGTCTCGAAACATTGCGACCAAATGTAAAGCAATGTCCGATAAAAAATTTTGTTTTTATTAAGCAAACATCAGCGATACAAAACATTTCAAGCTACACACTTTCAGTTAAAGGCAATAACTGCAAAATGGATTAAGTGAAAGGTAGCGGATTTTATCAAGCACAGATTGACACAAGTCGTCGCCGACTTATCGACACAGACGCAGACACTGAGCGGCATGCTCCACTTTAGTGCCCAGGAGTCACCACACACACTGTGCGGCATCCTCCACTTTAGTGCCCAGGAGTCACAACAAACACTGTGTGGCATCCTCCACTTTAGTGCTTAGGAGTCACGACAGACACAGTGCATCATTTTCCACTTTAATGCCCAGAAGTCACGAGAGACACAGTGCAGCATCCTCCACTTTAGTGCCCAAGAGTCACGACAGACACTATGTAGCATCCTCCACTTTAGTCCCCAGGAGTCACCACACACACTGTGCGGCATCCTCCACTTTAGTGCCCAGGAGTCACAACAAACACTGTGTAGCATCCTCCACGGTAGTTCCCAGGAGTCACCACACACACTGTGCGGCATCCTCCACTTTAGTGCCCAGGAGTCACGACAGACACAGTGCATCATTTTCCACTTTAATGCCCAGAAGTCACGAGAGACACAGTGCAGCATCCTCCACTTTAGTGCCCAGGAGTCACGACATACACAGTGCAGAATCCTCCACTTTAGTGCAAAGGAGTCACGATAGAAACATTGATGAAATAGTCGGTCTGTATTAAACTACACATGTACCGCATTGTATTTATAAAACATAGGGTAAATAATGCAATTAATTGTTCTATAGAAAAATTGTTTTTACATTTTTCCCACGGTTTTTATTTTCATATTTTGATTGAATCTCGTTATCCTATATATCCAGATATATAAGGGTAAGAGAGCACGGTTGCATTATTTATCCATAAATCCGGCCAAACAATTGTCTTTGTCGTAAAGCAAATCTCTGTTACAGCGACATCAAATATTCTGCTACTCGGTTGTACTCTCAAACATTTTTTATGTACTAGCGCATAAGAGAAAAAGTGAAGTAGACAAACAGCAGATAAGTGTTGTCTAAATTGCTACTGATTTTGAAAGTACCATTAGGCTGTCTACTGAAACGCAGAGTTGTATATCAATGCGCTACTTTGTTTATACACTTTTATAGGCTATTTGTTGAGTGTTCTATATTAGTAACCATGGTCCATTTGTATTTAAATTTACATGAAAATTGATAAATTGACCGTTTCAAAATAACGGTCAATCAAACATTTAATCGTAGTATTTGTGTTTTTCATTATAACCAGTGTTTACACCTGCAGAACTGAATATTTTAAAAACCGTGATTGTAGTTCTCTTAGCTAATTTTCGAAATAAAATTCGTTAAAATGTTTAAAAACGTGAGAAAATGTCTCAAATATTGTAATAAATAATACGCATAGTACCGAAGTAAGTAAAATATTATTTAAAACAATAGCAGCAGCACAAAATCCTGCCTTAAAAAATTCAAGTAATTTTGTTTTACTTGTTAAATTTCCATTGAAATTGAACTCACGACCTTAATATTAGGTCAAGTACAGAGTTCTGAGGTTAAACATTTTATTAAAAATAGGCTTAAGCAATAGTTTGGAATAAAATTGCGTTTTGAAATTTTTAAATTGTTTGAAATTAATAAAACTTATTTGAAGGCAGTCAGATTTCATTTTTAGTTAATGTTATTTATAAAGTTAATTATAATAACTCTATATTTTAATGTTGCTTATAAAAATGGTAAAATCAGAATTTCGAAAAAAGATGAATAAAAAAATTACTTTTAAAAATTCGCTTTCATCGTGTCAATGAGCCAGCTTTAGAGCAATGAATATATCTTAACCACAGTGTGTTTTTCAAATGAATATTATGAATTTATCTATCACGGACGAGTATAAATATTGATAAAGCGCCAACAGGATGGATGACTGTTATGGGGCCCGGGAGACTTATGCATTACCGGGGGGGGGGCATATTTTTTGCAAACTTTCAGATTTATTTGTTCAGATTCAACGGTAGTTTATTGCGAATTTTTCTTGGACAGTGAGTTTTTGGAGACACATGGTAGACCCAGGTGTGCTTGCGCGCGTGCCGGCGTGCGTGAGTGTTTTAGTTTGGACAGATTTGTTGTCCATCAAAATCCACCATACACTTTGAAAATGGTGGCGATTGAAAGTCGATTTCACAAGCATAGTCGGTCTGTAAATTTCCCCAAATAGTCTCTAATTCTATTAAAATAAAAAAAGTTGAATTAGTAAAGCCTTTTGTGGTTGAAAACACAAAATGAAATTTTATCTTATGTTTTGGGGTTTTTCAATGGATTGTTTCATGATAAAATTTCATCATGGTACGGCATTCAGTTATTCGATATAACTATAAAAAAATTACATACAGAATGTTAGTGTGAACAGTCAAATTATATATTTTTAATTTTATCACAACATTGTAAATCCGTGTTTACAGCAAGTACAAGAACCATATTTGTGATTAATGCTGCAACCTCACTAAGGCATAATTCAAAATGTAACGCGTAGTAGGAAAGAAATACAATTTCGGAACGTTATACTGTATTTGTATTTTATCCATAGGTTGTGCATTCTTTGTAGACTAAATTAAAATGGAAAACTGTAGTAACCTACATCCAGTCACTTTGTCCTGTTCCTTATTTCTTATTAACAAAACAGATTCATTTACAAAAACCGATCACCTCACTTCACGATATAAGAACAGAGCTAATGAGGAGGTTAAGTTGTACAAAAAACATTAGAAAACTTCAAACAGCTGTTAAATTAGTATCACAACATATTTCATGTGATACAACCATCATAAAAATGTACCAGGTTAAACATAACTCAGAAACACTGAAGACGATTCTTAAAGATCATTATTTTTTTAGAAAGCACTAATATGTATTTCTTGAAATATATAAAACATCCAAATGTTAACCGGTAATAGTCTACGTATCATGGATATGTTAAATAGGTTCGAATTTCATAATTATTTGCAAATCTGCAAAGTTAGTGCTTTCCAGTGGCATTCTAAGCGTAGATTGAGTTGCACGAAGGAATCTCTTACTTAATAATTATAATTATATTGGTATAGAAGTATATATAGATTCTGTGTAGTATCTTCATAGAATAAGGAATGAATGAACAGTTTACGCTTTGTTTGTAGATGGCGTCAATAAAAAAGTCACTTCAGAGTCGTAAAGTACGGCTTTAAAGGCGGTAAGGTGGCATTTAGCAAAGTAAGGCGCAACATAAATCTATTAGTAGCCACGGTGGTTTTATTTATTTTTTGAAAAAATTCCTAAACTGTTGTGTTCTGTAATGTATATATCACTATAGCGTCCGCACCGGTCAGTCTGCTACGTCTCAAGGTTCTTAGTTCGAGCCGCAGTTACTTCCGTTCCCACTATGAACGTAGTTTTGTACGCTTATTTTCTAATTTGTTTCAATACAAAGAATTAGAAAATACTTGTCTATACTGGTATGGTGTCGCCTTGGTCACACTCTGTGTGGTTATTACTACAAGCTTGTGTTTAAATACACGGTTAAAACATTTATTCGGTTTTATGTCACCTTCTTTTCATTGGATCCTACTCTAAAGCGAAGTGGTTGCATTCTACCGAACGTTTCAACAAAATATTTTTGACGTGTTGCTTTCCTGTCCGACTAAGTTTAAAGTGGGTGTTTTACACTATAAATAATGTTTTATTTGTTGTATTTTATTTTGCGTCAGTTGCAAAAATGAGGACGAGGGAAAGGGAAGCTCCTAAACTGAAGTCTCAAACCTAAGACCTTGAGGTGAGCAAGTTCGGAGTCGTAGCAGACTACCGGTACTAACCACATCGGACACGCCCTATAAAGTTTTACATTTTTTATCTTTTTCAATTTTCTGGCAATTTACGCCTCCAATATGCGTAATGTTTAACTTTTTTTTATGTTTGAAAGTGCGAAATAATTTGTACCCGCACTGAAATACTTTAGTCAGAAATTACATTTATATATTATTGTAAATACTGCTGGGCAAGCTGCAGCAGCCAATCATAGCGTTAAATTTGTATCATCCTTGTTTACAAGTTTGTATACATTGATGTATATATATATATATATATATATATATATCACAAATTATTTGTAAAACAAATCTCTTTTCAAAAGAAATTTTCATTTTACCCAGCACTCTTTGCCAGTGAATGTAAATACAAATTTATTGCAGTTTTTTTATCTGTTTACTAAATACATTGGAATTTGTATATGAAAGTTTTAAAAAGAAATAAATACTGTCGTCAGATATATTCGTAGACAGAAAGATATGTAGACCAAGAGAAAGAAGTGAGTGGTGCTTAGTAAAGAAGGAGGTAATTGCAACCAATAGGTTTTACTGAAACTGTAACACACTTTGTTAAAGATCGGAGACCAGATTCTAGAAGTGAACGGCCAGTCGTTCCTCGAGGTGACGCACGACGAGGCGGTGAACCAGCTGAAGTTCCACAAGAGGATGACGGTGACAGTGCGAGACGTCGGCAAAGTGCCGCACTCTTGTACAGCGTACGATCCTGATCCGTGGGACTCACCTCAAGGGTAAGTTTTCTCTTCTGACTGGGGCCTACATGTTCTTTTTCTTTTCTGAATGCGGTATACACAAAGCTTCTTGCGTTCAAATATTTCCCCAAAAAAGCCGGTCTGCAAGCTATTGAGTTAAAGTAAGCTGAACATCAGCCCGGTTTGTCAAATTTTCTGTTGTGGATTTTGGACATAAGTGAAAATTTTTACATCGTCAGTGCACCAAATTTTAAATTTAAAACAATTTCGGTTCGATAAGAAATTGTGAAGTAATAAACCGTTTATTATTTATTATTTAAAATGTAGTAAATTTATTAGAACTCTAATGAACCGATTTTTGTACTTTTTCTTAATCGGTAACTAGCGAACACTTTGAAAGAAACGATATTTCACATCAGATAATTAAATGACTTGACATTGAAAGTTTATTATTTTAAAGTCACAGTTACTTGTACAGGGTACGCCAGTGAAACGGGATGATTAAATGCAGTAATCGGTTGTTGAAAACAAAATGTTTAAATATCTTCTTAGTAAATAATTGAAAGTACATGAATAGCCATTATGGATAATATTTTCTGAACACTACGTCTACCAAATGCCCTCCATTGCAGTTAAAAGCCTTCAAAGCAATCCTGGCTTGGACGTTTTGCATGACCTCTCGCAGCATGTTGACAGGTATTGCCGCAGTCTCGACTACAATTCGTTGTTTGATGGCTTGAATGGTTGTGGGTGGATCTGCTTGAAGCACTTCTATTTTTATGTATTCCCATAAAACAAAAACAGGTATCCCCCCAGATGTGTCACTTATTCCAATGCGAAGGGCATGTTGTTTAGCTGATCGGCGAGGACGTCTAACCACAGCCTGTTGAACAGCTGCGATGTTTCCAGGTGTTCGAACAGTTTTTACACTCCTGCCTCGATCCCGTTTGATCGAGGTTGTTTATCCATGTTAGAATTGCATTATCTGACGGAACAGTCTGGTTACGCGGTATGTTAAAATGACGTCGGAAAGTACGTCGAGTTTGCAAAAAACTTTCGCCATTTTGATAATACGCTTTCACCTCGTAGCCGCGTTGTTCACCTGTCCAACGATCCATTGCATCTAAATGGTAGATTGTGCAGGTGGTGAAGCGCCAGTAACCATCCCCCCACTAACTGCCAACTTTGTCTCAAGGCCACCTACAATCATCCCGTTTCATTGGCGGACCATGTACTTGTAATGCATAAATAGAGTTAATAATAGGTGTTCACTTTTCCTAGAAGAATACACGCCGCAAGATCAGCAGCCTTACAAATGGTGGACGAGAAAGCTAGGGTAGTGTTGAAGAAGAGCGAGTTCACTACCTTAACCTATTACCTGGACGAATATTCGGCCAGACAGATGACCATAGAGGCCTTCGTTGCAGTTCTACTGGAGCTTTTAAATACTCCTGATAAGGTAAATGCGGAACCTCGTCCTTGTCACCCGATTCACTCGCTAATCTTACCTTTTTGCGGACTTTTAGATCTCTCGTCATTGTCTCCTCACTACTTGAAATTATTAAATAAATCTATTGTTGGATTTTAATGAACAATGGAATATTATTGTCAAACTAAGTAAGATGATAGTAAATGTATAGCCTACGTTGGAAAGGTCTTTACCTTTCCATGCGACAAATTACCCGTATTATTTTTGTAACACTTTTCTAAATAATATTTATACTCATTTCTTTTTTAAATTTATTCAAGACAAATTTATATAAAATGTAAATTAAAAAATGTGTTACTTACAGACTACGCGTGTTGAATCGCCTTTCTTTATAATCTGTAGTCTACATATTTCAGGAACACGGTTAAGTGCGTCAAGTCATCACGAAGCTTTATTTGGTCATTTTTGCAACTTTTATCCGCTTTTTTAACTTCCTAAAATCGATAAACCCTCTTCACAAAGTGAACGTGCATACTGAATCATTAGCAGACGATAAACTAGGTAGGCCAACATATCAAATGGTAGCGTCTCACGGAATATTGTATATTATTGAATCTTAGGATGAAACTTAACCTTCACTAGTTTATTTTTCATAATACTAATTTTAGATAAAAACGCATTATTTTTAGATAAATGAATTTTGTATTTGCAGAACAGTACAACCGCTCCTAATCCAAGATCTTGTGTCCGCCAGTTCAGCGCCGTATGCATGCATATCGAACAGTTCCTGGGAAGTGGGCAATTTCGATTAGATTATGAGAAGGTTTAAACACAGTGTAATGTACATAACAGCACAAATAACGGTCAACAGTCGGACTTACACCGACGGCTTCGTGAGTGAACAAGCGCGCTAGTTTGTTCCTCCTCGCCACAAGTCTTTGAAGCACTTAAGCTTGGACTGAAGCGGAACAGTTGTAGGTTTTCTCTTTCTTTTGATACTGAAAAAAAAGCATGTGCAGTAACCTTTCCCACGCCACTTCCTGGCCACTCGTGTGCAACTTTCATTATTTCTTTCGATTCGGCATTTGTGATATTTCGGAATCATATTACAATGCAACGTCAGCAAACAGTCTACAATTCATTAAACAGCTGATATTTGACAGTTGAAACAGCTGGTTAATGCGGGTGAAATATTAATACCAGTTAGTTAATTACAATAATATATATGATTTACCAGGAACACTCTGAACAGTAATGTTTTGTTGGCTTCCTTACATCAGGAGTTTCCAAGAGAAAACTCACCTATTGTTCCAATGGCCCCATGTCATTGTCCGTTTCTGAGAATGTCCGCTATTTAGCAGTTCGTTTAAGTCTAGAACTGCTTCACCTCGGCCAGAGAATACAGAAGTGTCCGTTATGAAGTTTCACTGTGTTATGTTATTTCAATGTTTTAGTACACCCTTCTTACCGAGCTTCGAGAAGTAGTCATGCCTGAAGACAGAACAAAGTTCGACGAACTGGTCTACAGACGTGAGAATGAAGGACAAAGGTTGCAACATATGATGAACTCCAGGCACTCGACGCAGCACACTAGGGTAATGTTGGCACACTGAATTTTCCATTTTCAATGGAATTTCTAAATTTAAACTTATAATTTATAAGGATTTTAATGGTGATTACGAAGATGTAATCGTATTTTGAAAACCTGTGGTCGCTATGGAGCGGACACGCGTGCGCCCACCCCCACACTCATACCCTCGCGCGCGCGCACATACACACACGCGCATACACACACACACACACACACACACACACACACACACACACACACACACGCACACACGCACGCACACGCACGCGCACACACGCACGCGCACACACGCACGCGCACACACGCACGCTCACACACGCACGCGCACACACGCACGCACACTCACACATACACATACGCGCGCGCCCACCCCCACACACATACGCTCGCGCGCGCACATACACACACGCACGTACACACACACACACACACACACACACACACACTCACACACGCCCAAGCACACAACACGCGCACACACACACACACGCGCGCACACTCACACATACACATACGCGCGCGCGCGCGCACACACACACACACACACACACACACACACACACACACACACACACACACACACACAATTTTGATACTTTCTTAATGATTTTGTTGCAGCGGAAAGCAGCGCCATCTAGTTGCTGTGACAACAACCACTCCGTGCTCATGTCCAACCTGCACGACCTGTCTGGCGGGCCGGTGAGTTACAGTGCTACGCTTATCTTTTATTGTTACTCACCTATGCACTGGGCACATATCTGATGTCTTGCTTTCTTATTCATAGATTCGTGATACATTAGTCCCCGTTGTTTTTAGAAATACAAAAACATTTACTTGCAATAAATATAAACCGAAATTATTATCAAATCATTAGTCTAGTATAGGGGGGGATTAAGGGTTGTACAAAACTATTAAACAGTATCTTTTTACAAAAAATAATTTATGTTAACATGTTTCTATTATGCAAATACACAAATAAATATTAATATTTTCTAAATATTGTGTTTCATAGTTACAGTGTCTCGCGTGTTTAATCGAAGTGCCGCAAGCAGCCGTCTCGTGAACCTTGATCGCTGTAAAAGTAATACATTTTTTGTTTTCTGTAATACTTTTTTTGGGAAAATCTGTTTTAAAAAATAGTTAAAATCTTTACTTTTAATTTTATTGAATGATAGACACGAACCTTGACCGTCGGCGATTCATTTTGAATGTAATTTTTAATTTTAAAATTTATGCACATTTGAACTCTGATTGTAAGCATTGAAATCGGATTTGCAAAAAAAGGAAAAAAATGATTCGTTTGAAGAAGTTGTGGTAGTTTGAGAATTAGAATGGCCGTCATTTTGAAACGGGATTTACTAAACAATTAGAAAAGTATAACAATACTAGTGACCCCCTTCAAAAAGTGTTCTTGAAGTCAGGACCGGAACACATTTCATTGCCTTTTTTTCCGGGAAAGTTTTATTAGCAATAAGCTGTAAGAGATTCACTTCCCACTTTTTAATTTTAATAAATGACGCACAAAGTGTTAGGCCAATAATTAATTCATATCGGAACCAGCTAGATTTGACACGTGAAGTCGTCTTTTTACAAATTGTCGTTTTTTTTAATTGTTACCTGAGTTGTTTATTTTAATTTCTGTTAAAATCTTTATTTTTAACAAGTTCAGTGTTAAGTTTTCTTATTTAAAATGATTTGTCATTTATATCGAGACTTACATAATGTATTGGTTTCCGTTAAATTTTTATTAAAAATTCGATTTTAAAAATTTAATTATAATAAATTATTTATGGCACTATAACTATAAACATTTTTTAAATAACATACACAGTGATTTGTTTAGTAACTGGAACAATTATAATACTGTATTGCCTCTGACATTAGACAAGGGACGGGATGTAGGCTACGACTGCCAAATCTATCTTCTTATCGCCGTACAAAACTCGAATCCACAGTGAAATAATGCCTTCATCCAGTTGTCTTGCTGGCGTGATTGAAGCGAATTTTTATATTTTTTTTTAACTTAATACTTTCTGAATGAGTAATGAAATCTTGATTTAAAACTTTTAGACATCATTCCGCCGTCAGGTTAAAGTTCTTAATTTCAATGTTCTTTTTGATGAATGCTAATGTATGCAGTTTTTAACGCTGATTACGTTGGCGAAATCAGATTAAAAAAAAAGTATAGGCAAAAATGTATGAATGTTTAAAGGTTTGAGATGTCGCCTTTTGAAACTGATGTTCGGATTTTTGTACCAAGTTTGAATCCAATCAGACGTGAGAGTGCTAACGCATGCGCTAGTACTTAGTCGTTTTTTTTCGAATTTCGTTTTTGATGTTAGGAATTTTAACTTATTATTAACATTTGAAGAAAATCTAATCGATCTATTTTGGGGTGATTAGATCATTGAACTGATTTTCGCTTTTTTGAAGTGATTGTAAGGTAGTTTATGTAAAGTTTCTGCGTCAGGATTTCAAAAATACTTATTCTTTAAAGTTCATTTAAATATTTTAATTAATATTTCTCAAACAAAGATTACAATAACGTACAGTTAATGTTTTTATCTTCCTCAGTATGCATACTTTATGCGACTTAAGGAGTAAAGTTTACAGCAGTAACTGCTTCCCGAGCCTACGAGGTTGACTTCAGAGACGCGTCTTACTGACCAGTACCTTGCGCACCTCGACCACCGAGCCCTTGCTTATAGTTAAAAAAACTATTGCCAAAACTTCGTTTTAAGTATGTTTTTTTTTACTGCCAGTCGAAGTTCGTTCAAATTTGGAGTTATCCATATAGACTATAAGTGTAAAAATAGCGTCTCCCCTTTTGTCTAGAAAGTGTGTCCAGTTACTAAGCTTACACTCTGTATTAACAGTTCATTTTAAAAAGCTTTCTAATCAAACTATATTAAACAGATTTATTGTAAACTAATAAACCTAACAACTAAGTGGTTCTAAATAGCATAAATTAGTCTTATTATAATATATTTATAAATAATGTATTTGTTAAATAATGCATTTAATAAATTTAAAACTTTCAGTTGGGATTCCACCTTGTACTTGCAGTGGTTTTGTAGTCTAGTTCACAAAAACCTCACCAGAGTGCATGTTTCCTGAAAAAAATATAAATAATTTAATAGTAAAATGATAAAAACACTATCTTCCTTTCGGAAGGTATTGCACTGTGTAATATCGCCTGTTCAGTTTTATATAACTATTTAAATACAAGTTTCTAATTTCAACACGTTATGAACTATAGAAGTGAATGCATTCTATGAAGTTTGCACTTAGGTTTTTTTTAATAAGTTCTGTAATTGTTTTAGTACTTAGTTAAAACTTGTAACATATAGCCCGAGTTGTAGATAAGACTGGCAGTGGTTTCATCTAAATCTTCAGGCATGTTTCCGGCAGAAAATAGGCGGGCAGTGGCAGTACCGGACTTTCATTGAGCACTTACAGGACTCGTGATTTTTTAGTAAAGTTTTTTTAAAAGAATTTTAGGTTGGAAAACTATTATGAATCAAATTAACGTTCGATGTGTTCCCAGAATTCCATGTTCAGGCGCTATCGGAAAAAAGTGAAAAATCGATCTACCTTCTGGAAATGTGTTTATAAAATTTTTCTGGGATTTTGTCGTGTATAAAGATTCATATTATAGGCCTTAAACTGCAAAGTGGGGATCGGGGATTGGCCGGCAAAAGTATAAACAAACAAATTAAGTATTCAGTGTTCATTTTTAATTTGAAATTACACACTTCTGATATTAAAGAAAAGAGACATGTATTGAAAGTATACAAATATAACACATCGATTTTGTGCAATATGTCCAATTGTTAGTGTTATAACAATTGTGATGGCTGGGCTGGGCATGTAGTACGATGGCGTTCGTTAATAATTGATGAGTGTATCTATATGGAATGATGTAGATATTGTTAACTGTAAAGGCTATAAACAGTTTTGTGCTAAATGGTTTTGGTATGTAGCTTAATAGCGTTACTATAAAAATTAGTTCATAGAATTAAATTAACGTTGAACATTTTTCCCTACTTTCAACAAAATTTGAAAAATAAAATTCTAATTTATGCTTTTTTAACTATAGTTTAGTTAAAAGTGAAATCAGATTTTTTTTTTTAATAAAAAATAGTGTTAGTATTTTGAATGGCACAATTTTTGAAACGAATGACTGCATTTTATTTAGTAAATTGCTTTGTTCAAACTTTCATTAAAATCAATGCTTATTCAATCAAGTTCGATTCGAAATAGCACAAATTTTAATTACCTCTTCTAAGGCCAGTTTTACACAGCCCCTGGCCACATTTCCTTCTGCAATAAAACTGTGTACTGCCGATCAGTGCTTTGTATCAATGAGCGATGCAGACATGACTTTCCCAGTTTGTAGGTCAAGTTATATCGATAGTTAGCACCGGGACACTGGCAGTGCCATGCCTTCATTCTTTACGACTTCACTTTGTCCATTTATTTTATGATCACGTTCCAATTCATACTCTGCGCTTTATTAAGTATTATACAGAATTTTGTAAACTGTTTGTCATTTACGCCCCAAACTCAAAAACTGACACGTGTTACGTGGGCAGCCACTTATTTTTCGTTTCGCGTCAACTTCGTTTTAGGGTGATTTTTCACGTCTATATTTCGTGTCAGTTCACTTAATAAGAACGTTAGACCGGCGAGGGTAAAGTTTACCTCAGCAACTACAGTTTCGTATAGATTTTTGTATTGGTGAATATTCGCGCTCAAGTCACGGCTTGTTTTGTGAATCTACACTTCGAACTTTGCCGAAATAGTTGAATATTTGAATGTGTCTGCATTGTTCATCGGTCTGGAAACATAAAAACATAATTCTAATTTAAAATCTTGAACTAATTTCTTCCGGCTTTCAGTATTCTGCAACAACATCGTAACATAAAGGATTATATACCAGCGACTGTGTAAGAATAGTTGCATACACATCAAATTGCAGGGGTAACTTATCGAGTTCTATGAAAGCATTAGTTTTTACATTTTAGTAGGCGCAAGTAAGAAATCAAACCATTTGAAACATTATTTAGGAAAATTACAATTTTTTGTGCGGAAAGTTTGAATCTTAACTTTGCCTAATTGTAATTAACTTTCTTACCTGAAACATATTGTCAACCTTGCACAGACAACTTGAAGAATATTATAATTGCTACATTTTCTGTCTGAAAATTCGGCGAGTTCTCTTCGCTCAACATGGTTGTTTGCAGGTAGAAGCTAAGTGACGACAAAAATAAAAAAATCAAAATTACTGATAATTGTCCAATGAAAGTAAGAAACAAGGATTTGTAAATGACACTTTGTAAACTTGTCATCATACTCTTTTTCCCTCGAACTTAGGCGCGACTAGAGCCTAAATTAAAACCGCGTCCTAAAGGTAAGGTCTTATTTTTATTTACATTATTATAGCTGCAAGAAGCACTTCTTTTATAAAATTAAAAAAAAATAGTTTATTATACGAAAAGTTAAAAAACCTTAAGCAAATGTTAAATAAAATTATCAAGTGCCTTGTTTCTTGTCGTGTAAATTAGTTTCGTTTGAAAAGTAATATTTTGTTATACGAAGCTTACTGGAGAACAGATCAGCTGACTAGACCACGTCGTGACACCCAAATATAATTTGAAATTTTACCCTAATTACCTTTACTCACGCTACGAAAGGTCAAGAGGCGTAAAAACATACTTCCGAAGTTGTTGTTGGTTTTTTCAAAACGCTTGTAATTTAAGTGACCATCCCAAATAGTGAGTGTAGGCTATGTTGGAAGCATGAGGAAGCTGCAATTCGCATACTGCCTTATACTGTTGAAACTGTGCGAGGAAGCCAGTCTACTGAAGTAGTGCCTAAGTGACATAAAGCTGTACAGGTGTCGCCTGGTTATTTGACAAAACTGAATGTTGTTTATACATTGTTTGGTTTTTCTCGCTTAATTATGAATATTTACTTAAGTTATTAGCTCACTATAATCTCTCCTATTATATTATAATATATTGGGGCGGCCATCATAGTAAGACCCAGGTCTGGGACAATGAAATTATTGTAATACGTATTAAGAGGACACAAGAAAATTTCAATGTTACTAGGGCTTATGTGAACCGGTGTAAATCGGTTGTTTTGTCGAGTTCGTTTTTCCGCAAAACGTAATTAATTTCCTTTCAATATAATTCTTTTTTGAAAATTGCATTTTATTCGGTGTTGAAATCTGCAAAACTCAGCATTCGAAATTTTCATTTAAATACGAAAATGGTGCCGACGAAGGATTCAGCGTTTTTGTATTTTGAAATTTGCAAATTAACAAGAGTAAATTATGCAGATTTCAACGCCTGATTAAGATATTTGTATTGTTAAAAAAGTATTGCGTTTTTTTAAAGATTGGCTGGCATTTTTAAAAAAAAACATGAATGTATTTTGAACGTGCCCAAGCTACAGGTGCGTGCCGTAACTTTCTTATATAAAATTATTGGTTAGTTAAAATTAAAAAAAAACATAATGAAACTAGTTCCTGAAAATAAACATTTTTGATTTTGCCAAGTGTATATTAGCTTGCTTTGTAATGTTGTTATTACTGTAGCCCTTCGTTCTGTTTCAAACTTTCAATACTTTTGTGCTTTGTGATTTCACTCGATGCTCTTTTGTATTTCTATTACAAAGTGTAACAATTTCAATTGGACCTTTAAATTATTAGATAGTTTATTTTCTATATTTATGAGTAAAGTAGATGGTAGCTGCTGCAGTAGATGTATTCTTCTCTGTTCTGTGGGCACTGTGTGCATTCAAATTACTTTTAAAACAAAACATTACTTGCACTTACATACCTTTAGTGTTTTCTCTGTTTCTGCATTTTGCACAGATTGACTTGGAAAAGTGTTTTTTATGTAGAACTGTGAATTGTCTCGCACAGAACAAAAACAGCATGCACTAGCCTTCTTTCTCACTTTGTGGGGATATATTTTCAGCCGGAGTACTGCGCTACTGCCCGACCATGCAAGTTTCCTGTGGGTGGGGACAGAGAACGGGAGACGGTGTGTAGCGAAACGGAAGACTTCCGGACCCCGAGTGAGGATTCTGGATTAGGTTTAGGACCTCACGAATTAGGGAATGGTCGTAGGTGAGCAAATCCCTAGTTAAGCCTAATTCGAATTAGGCATGTTTTCAATTTTTTTAGAAATTGTATCTTTGAAACGAGAATGCAAAAACACTTGTTCCTAAATACAGTATTATTGTAGGTTAATTTAAGTAAAACACTTTTGAGGGTAGGAAAAATAAAATTTGTGTTATTATTATGAACGCAGGTATTGCTAAGGTTGTCCCGCTTTGAATTATTATTATACTGTATTTAGTTTTCATTTCTTGTATTCTTAATGTGAAACAGTAAAATTGTAAGTTAGTACCACAGTGTTTTAAATTTAATTGAGTAATACAAAAAGAGATATAGAAGTGCACAGCCGGAACCCATTCCCCCAAGTTGCGTTTAATTTGGCGCTTAAAGAAACATTTCGAAATTCCTATATAAATGATTTAATTCTACTTAATTGAGTTAAAAATGAAAGGTAAATATTTAACTAAGTAAGGTACAGTCATCAGTATTTGTAAAACAAAAAGTTTGAAAGTTTGTCGGAGATGAAATCTTCAGCCTACCGCCTCGTGTATACTTCCGATACTGTATCACGATGTTTTGTAATTGCAGTGCTTAACTATCGCGCTAATTATTGTATGAGCAGACCGGTAGAATGTTGCAGTGTTCTCTGTGGTCTTCTTCACTTTACAGTTATGTATCGCTCTGTATTATTAATAACTCGTCTCATTTAAAACAACTTCAGACTTTGCCACGGACACTAAAATACCGCAGCGAATCGAAGCACGCTTATCGTATTTGTAAAGACTATTATTTTTATTTGTTGATACTTTAATGTTATCTTACAATCTTCTACTGTATTTTCTTCTAATTTCTTTGTACCAATGCCAGTATTATATAAGAAGTCTGTAAATCAAAATTGTATACGCTGTTTAAAAATCTCTTATGAACAATGTTGAATGTTACCCAGCAAACGTAATGGATGCAATTTTCCAAAAAATTCTGTTACCGAAACAAAAATACAATCGTGTATGTTTTTCTCGGTCCGTCGTTTTTGTTCCTGATTAGTTGATGTTGCTCTTCAGTTATAACTCCTTCATTAACTGTAACATTTTCATCATTAATTTCGTTTTTGTTTTAATTTTGCCATAGTCTTTCATATTTTCTTAATATAAAATACTATAAATATTCAATTGTAAGCAATACGACATTGGCACGCATCGCGCAATATCTAACATCACAAACAGCCCTGAAACGTGATACTTGTGACATAACATAAAGCAATATTAACGCTAAAAATGTTTTATTTTAAATGAAAATAAAAGAGGAACCCTGATCGCCGTAAAATTAAATAAAGTTTGTAAGTTTGTAAATTTTAAACTTTAGTGATAAAAACTTTAAACTATTATTACTAATATTTT